>CAMZMU010000118.1:23555083-23830201 GCA_947311845.1 Poa pratensis
TGGCGTGCTTAGTTTCTACGGGCTGCAGCCGCACAACATAGCGCCCAACAGTATTCTAGTGCTAGCCGGCTTCAGGCTTTGTGCGAAGGGTACTTAGGCATAGCTGCGTCCATAGAGCTATTCAAGTACTTTCCTATGCCCGGGCAAACCATACCAGGCGGCCATCTGGCAACTTGCGGTAGCGTAACCTTCAACTGCCGCCAACCCGACTGGTACCCAAAGATCCATACATCGAGTCGGTGTGAAGCACTGGACCAGCACACTTTTTCTACTGCAAGGACATCCCGACACCCGGCACACAGGGGATGCCTGTTTTTGTCAACGGTCCGCCAACCCACAAGGCCTGTTGGACGGCAAAGGTGCCGCTTAGCAGCTTGTCGGCTGAGCTTCGAATTGCCGTCAGGCGGATCGAGTTCTTGACGAAGACGATGATGGCTCCGCAACTTGACGGAGTTGACACCGTCATCTGCTGGGTGTCGAGGAAGATAATGCCACTCCGCCATCGCCCACTGAAGATGTGCGAGTACAAGGCGGATGACGCCGGCAACAGCACCCTTGACCAAGATGCTAGAGTACCGGCTCAGAGAGCTTGTCAAGCCTCTGTCGGTGAAGGCGGCTGAAGGCGTCGCCATGTTCACCCATGACAACCCAGCCCCAGCGGTAAGCCAAAGCTACTTTGTCATTTCTTGACATCTTTGTCCACTGGGTACTGAATTAATGTTGTCTTTTTCCTTTTCAGCTGCAAACCTTGGGGGAGACTTGGCTCCTAACTGGTACGACACCGGTGCCAGCAAGTCGAAGAAGCGCAAATAGCGGCTCCACCAAGGATTTGGAGAAGAGGAAGAAAGCGGCCACCTCTGTGATGCAGAGGATGAGACCTTGGGAATGTCCCATTCAAGCGGTAGGCAACTTTTGCTTTCCCTGACTTAGCCATTTTGATATAAGTTTGTACTGACAAACTTGCACTTTTCTGCTTACAGGGGCAAGCCTGCCATGCCCAAGCTCCGCGCCAACCTGAAGATTTCTGCCGGTAGGGGCAAGCCACCACGTCTTCTCCAGCCGCTGCGCCGACAACGCCCACAGTTGGCGTTCCCGTGGTTGTATGCCAGGGAACGTACAGCTGCTGGTACCGCAGAGGCGGCTACGGAGAAGATGGCGGGCAAAAAGTCAGTTGCCGGACCTACTTTTCCAAGACGGCTGAAGCTTCGGCTAATGATGCCGCTCGATTTATTGCCATGAAGCAAGAGATGGATGACAGATGGCGGCTGACCAAGGCGGATCGTCCTCCCATCCGGCTCTCAATCTGGCAAAGGGTTGCAAGACCCTCGGCAAACGCTAAGGACCATGCGTGAAGGTACCCGTAAATGGTACGCGCACATGGATGATCTCCACGAGACCCTGCACCAACTTGAGGTAATGCAACCTATAGTCCCAGCCCCCGAGCACTTTGGCGGCTGAAAATTTTTAGCCGGCAAAGTGGTCTCGTTGACTAATAGTGCTAACCGCAACGTTGTTTTCGTGCATGCAGGCCGTTCTTGCTTCCAATCTTGAGCTGTTCCGTGCTCAAGAGAAGAAAAACAAAGAATGCCAGCAACTGCAGCAGGACGTGGAGATGAAGGACGCCCAATTGCGAGCTTGGAAGAGGCTCGCAAAAAGGATGAAGGTGACAAAGTTTTCTTTGCCTTCTTTTCGTCCGACTTCTTTTCTTTTCCGACAAGTATTTTAGTCGTCTTTTTTTTATTTGTAGAATTACTAAACACTGCGCAAGATATTCTCAAGAACTCCACTGACATGCAAGCTTTGATGAACGAAGCTGCAGATCTTGCTGGTGGTGGCAAAGCTGAAGGCGGATCATGCCAAGGAGCTGGATGAGCGGGCTGGCCCATGCCGCCGAGGTTAGCAAGTTGACGGGACAACTTGAAGCCATGAGCAACAACCTCGACCAGGTGAACAAGAATGCCAAAGCGCAGCAGGAACAACTGTCACAGGCAGTCCAGCTAGCTCAGGAAACACTTGAGAACCATCTGGACGAGGTCAACGCCATCCACGAGCATGTCTTGGGTACGTCTCTAACCTTCATCCTTCTTTGACTTGCACTCTTGAAATTTCAAGCTGCAGTGTGTAACTGTTTGTTTTGGCAGTGCCGGCTAACTGGGTGATGACATGGCTACGACGCCGCGCCTTGCCCGTATCTTGAAGGTTGGCGAAATCGTCAACCAGATTGTCGGCGCAGGCAAAGCGTTTGCCGCCAAGTTCTACCCTGGGAGGACGGCGATCCCGTCAACTTCGATGCCTGCCGGACCTGCTGGAGAAGGCGGCAACCGAACATGACAGCACGCTACGCTCAGCAGCACGAGGCGGCGCCAAGTTGGCATTGGCGATGACGGCGGCGTGGTACCCGGAGGCTGATATTCATCAAGTCACCGAGTACTTCCCCACCGAAGACGAAAACAACCAAGCCATCGTGATGCAGGACGTGCTGCGGTCTGTTCGCGGCTATGCGACCCGGGTTGCCAACATGGTTGACATCCGCAAGTTCTACAAGGAACACCCGGATCCCATGTTGCCGTAGCCGATCCCTCCTTGGCGGATCCTGAAGCTGCCGAGGCGGAGAAGGCGAAGCCGGAGCCGACAGCGCAGCCCCAGGATGGCGGAGCCAGCCCCAAGAATGCCGGCGTCAGCCCCCAGGATCTCTCCACCACTCTACCAAGGCGGCAATCCTTGACTGTCCTCTCTGCAAAGGCAGCACAAAACTGCGTTAATCTGTTAACGCAAAAACTTTATTTTGGGTTTGTAAATATTTGGGCCAACTTTTATGCTACACTTGGCGGTAGGCTTATTTAAGTGGCCCGCCTTAATATGTATCTCGCTTGCATGTTTAGCTTTTTCATATGTTGGCGGAACCTCATCTTAGTTACTTTAGCTGAGCCAACCAGGTGCAATACCAACTAATTTAGACTCAGAGACCAAAGCCAGCATGTTGGTGCCAACGACATACTACTAGGCGACCCACACACAAACAGACAGATAAGCATATTAGGCGGTGCAAAGATTGTTTGCGTTTTTTAGCCGGCAGACGGCAAATGTCAAAAAGTTTGAACCTTAGCACGGAGCAAAAACTTATTTTGTTTGGTAACTTTTATGACAACAGATATATGATTGCGAGAAAAGACAAAAGATGGCATGATCCCAAAACTGAATGAGCAAACCACAGACTTTTATTTCATAATCATATAGTACTTATTACAATGTGGAAATTGCTAAGTGTAAAAAGGACGTAGCTGCTCAATGTTCCAGGTCGCTTGGTTTCTTCATACTTGTCGTCAACCTTCCTTTTGCGCTTGCGACCTCGCTTCTTCTTGTATCCGTCTCGTGCTACCAAGTAATAAGAACCATTGAGCAACACCTTACTGACCACAAAAGGTCCTTCCCAAGGCGGGGATAACTTATGCAAGCCCTTCCTATCTTGGATTAGGCGGAGGACCAGGTCACCAACTCTAAAACTTCGTTGCCGCACCTTCTGCTGTGATAACGCCTCAAACTTTGCTGATAGATGGCGGATCGTGCAAGGGCAACATCTCGTTCTTCATCAAGTAGGTCAAGGCCATCCTGTCTTGCATCTTCTGCGTCTTCCTGGACGTAGGCTTGAATTCTGGGAGAATCGTACATCATGTCGGTTGGCAACACTGCTTCTGCGCCATAGACTAAGAAGAAAGGAGTAAACTTGGTTGATCTGTTTGGAGTTGTGCGTAAACTCCAAAGGACAGACTGCAATTCATCCACCCAAGCCCCAGCCGCTCTGTGCAATGGTACTTCGAGACGTGGTTTGATTCCTTGTAGGACTAAACCATTTGTACGCTCTACTTGACCGTTTGCCTGCGGATGTGCTACTGAGGCTAGATCTAGGCGGATACCATGCTTATAACAGTATTCCTCGACTTCGCCTTGCGACAAGTTAGTGCCGTTATCGGTGATAATGCTATGAGGCACCCCGAACCGAGAGATTATTCCCCACAGAAAGTTTGCGGCTGTGGCGCCGTCTAGCTTTTTGATAGGCTTAGCTTCAACCCATTTGGTGAACTTGTCTACAGCCACAAGTAAATGTGTGTAGCCACCAGGCGCCGTTTTAAACGGACCAACCATGTCCAAGCCCCAGACTGCGAAAGGCCATGTGATGGGTATTGTTTTAAGCTCTTGAGCCGGCATGTGGATTGTCTGGCATAAAGTTGGCAGCCCCTGCATCTTTTGACAATGTCTCTGCATCTTGCTTGGCTGTCAACCAGTAGAAACCTTGTCGGAAGGCTTTTGAAACAAGGGCGCGTGAGGAAGCATGATGTCCACATACGCCGCATGTATCTCATCCAACAGTTCTCTGCCTTCTTCGGGCGAAATGCAACGTTGGTAAACACCAGTGGTGCTACGCTTGTACAATTCGCCTTTGATTATTGTGAATGCCTTGGCTCTTCTTATTATTTGCCTTTTCAAAACCTCATCATCCGGTAACTCCTGATTGATCAGGAAGTCCAAATATGGCGTCGTCCAATCCGGCTTTACCAGTAGACGGCATAGCTAGCATCGTCAACTGGTTCTGCCGATTCTGGGTCAAGGAGGTCTGCTCCTTTTATTGACGGCTTGTGTAGGTGTTCCAGGAAAACATCTTTTGGTACCTTTTTGCGTTCAGACCCATTCTGGCAAGTGTATCTGCCGCCTCATTTTGAGCTCTTGGGATGTGGCGGACCTCGTAGCCTAGAAAACACTTGGCGAATTCGTCAACGGTAGCTCGATATGCCGCCATTGTCTCTCTTTGTGTCCCAAGTACCACGTATCTGTTGCGCCACCAAGTCTGAATCTCCGTAGCAGAGGACACGCTGGACGCCAAGTTCCTTGGCAATGTGTAAACCATGAAGGAGAGCTTCGTATTCAGCAACATTATTAGTTGCCTTGAAGTGAATTTGTAACACATAACTAAGCTTGTCTCCTTGAGGGTTTCTTAAAACAATGCCAGCCCCCGAGCCCTGAAGCATTTTTGATCCATCAAAGTGCATGATCCAGTATGCATCTTCAGGGAGAGGTACTTCGTCCATGGCCTCCGTCCAATCTGCTACAAATCTGCTAAGGCTTGAGACTTAATGGCCGTTCTGGGTTTATACATGATGTCGAAGGCGGCAAGTTCATGCCCCATTTGGCAACGCGGCCTGTTGCATCTGTATTATTGATGATATCCCCCAGAGGTGCCTTGCTCACCACCGTTATTGAATGCTCCTGGAAATAGTGCCTTAACTTCCTGGCGGCGTAGAAAACACCGTAGACCAGCTTCTGGTAATGCGGATAACGCTGTTTTGAGGCGGAAAATACTTCACTGATGAAGTAAACCGGACGTTGTTCCGGCAAGTCTGAATTTTCCGTCTTGCGTTCCACAACCAGTACCACGCTAACAACCAAGTTAGTTGCCGCGATGTAAGCAGCATTGGTTCCTGCGAACGAGGAGCTGCCAAATTGGAGCAGACGTTAACGCGTCCTTGAGTTGCTGCAAGGCGGCGTCTGCTTCGTCTGTCCACTCAAAGTTGTCGGATTTCTTCAGAAGCCGGTAGAGAGGCAGTGCCTTCTCACCAAGACGGCTAATGAAACGACTGACGGCAGCCGCCGAGCCGGCAAGTCGCTGCACGTCCTTCAGGTCCTTGGGCCTGGATATGTTGAGGATCGCTTTGATTTTTTCTGGATTCACTCTATCCTCGTTCGGAAACGATAAAGCCAAGCAATTTGCCGGCAGGAACCCCGAAGACGCATTTTTTCGGGTTGAGCTTCATCCTATATACCCGGAGGCTATCAAAGGTTTCTCTCAAATCGTCAAGCAAATCTGCCTTCTTTCTTGACATGACGGCAATGTCGTCAACATAGACGTGAACATTGCGGCCAATTTGCTCGTGAAGGCATCTTTGCATACACCGCTGATACGTTGCGCCGGCATTTTTTAGACCGAAGGGCATCGTGATGTAGCAGAAGGTCCCGTAGGGCGTAGTGAACGCTGTTTTGATTTGGTCGGATTCTCGCATTTTGATTTGGTGGTACCCGGAGTACGCATCCAAAAAGCACAGCAGCTCGGAGCCGGCTGTGGAGTCTATGACCTGATCTATACGAGGCAAAGCAAAGTGGTCCTTAGGACAGCACTTGTTCAAACCGGTATAATCAATGCACATTCTCATTTCCTTATTAGGTTTTGGAACCATTACAGGATTTGCCAACCAATCAGTGTGTACTACCTCCCTAATGAACTTGGCTTCTTGCAACTTGATGATCTCCTTCCCTATTGCTGTCCGCTTCTTCTCACCGTAGCGCCTTATTCCTTGCTTCACTGGTTTGGCTCCTTCGTAGACGTTAAGAGAGTGCTCGGCAAGTTCCCTCGGGACACCTGGCATGTCGGCTGATGACCATGCAAAGATGTCCTGATTCTCACGGAGGAACCTGACGAGCGCGCTTTCCTATTTGTCGTCCAAGCCAGCCCCTATGGTGACTTGCTTGGAGCTGTCACCTGGGACCAGATCCGCCTTCTTTGTGTCTTCGGACGCCTTGAAAGTGTTCTTTTGCTCAGCGGTCTTTACATGCTCCGGCAACTGCGACGTATCAGCTCTTTTTCAACATGGCTAACTCCTCTGCGTGGAGGACTGCCTCAGCGAAGGCGGCGTTGCCACGCTCGCACTCCTTTGCTTTCTTGAAGTTGCCACTGATGGTGATTGTACCATTGGGTCCCGGCATCTTCAGCTTGCTGTAGATGTAACACGGCGAGCCATGAACTTGGCGAAAGCTGGCCGTCCAAAATGGCGTGGTAGGCACTTTGAAGGGGACTACTTCGAACCTGAGATACTCCGAGCGGTAGTTTGTCTCAGGCCCAAAGTAACCTCCAATTGATGCTTCCCATTGACTTGGCTTGCTTTCCCGGAACGATGCCATGAAACTTGACTTTGCTAGTCAAGCTGGCTTTCCGACAAGTTCATGCGCTTCAGTGTGTCCGCGTAGATGATGTTGAGGCTGCTGCCGCCATCCATCAACACCTTGGTGAGCCTGAAGTTATCGACAATTGGGTCGACGACAAGGGCGTATTTGCCGGGGTGAGGTACGTGATCTGGGTGATCATCTCTATCCCAAGTTATTGGCTCCTCTGACCAGTCTAGATACTGGGGAACGTCTGGTACTGTGGCGTTTAGCTCGCGCATCTCCGCCTTTTCTTCTTTGCCGAAGGAGTGCCCAAGAACACCAATTGGCCATGTACCTTGGGATATTTCCTTTCTTTGCGCACCAGCTTGGTTCCTCATCCTCGGACATGGAAACTGCCCCATCATCATCTTCCTTCTTTGTCTTCTCAGCCTTTTTGCTCTTTTTTGACTTCCAGCCAACCTCGGGGTCCTTCTTGAAGTCCTCCATGAACCGGCATTCCCCTAATGTGTGGTTAACTTTGCCTAAGGACGCGTGGATTGGGCAGGGCAAGGCTTTTGCCTGATCGTATGTCAGGCGTGCTTGCTGGAGCCGCCATCTTTACCCTTTCCTTTCCACTTGCGGTTGCCGCCTTTGCCTTCGAAGGCGGCGGCGACCTCGTTTGATGGTCCGGCTTTGTCATCCTGGGGAGCCTTGCGTTTGTGACTTGCTCGCCTGTTTGGCGCCATATCATGTGCGCCATCTCCATCGCGTGCATCATCATCCGCCTGTGCGTACATGGCTGCTACTTCGAGCATGACTCCGAGATCCTTGACTTGCATGCGTACGAGCTTATGTCTGAGACTTGAGCCCTTCAGGAGGCCTGTGGTGAAGGCATGGATTGCTTGATTGTCGTCTACGTTCTCGCAGCTTGCCTTTGTTTGAATCCACCTTGCCAAGAAGCTTGTAGCTGTTTCATCTGGCTTTTGCACGCAACGAACCAAATCTGTGTATGTATTGGGTCGCTTGTACGTGCCTTGGAAGTGCTGCGTGAACACCTTTTCCATGTCATGCCAACTATGAATGCTTTTCTCCGGCAAGTTTTCGATCCAGCTTCGGGCTGTCCCCTCCAGCATGAGGGGAAGGAAGCGTGCGACGAGGCCATTGCCTCCGGCAATTTCAACTGCCAGCGCGTAGTCCGACAACCATGAGTTTGGCTTGTCCGCTCCATTGTACCTTTGATGAGTTTTTGACACTGATGTCATGTCTCGGGTACTTGAACGTTGCGGATGGCTGGGCCAAAGCACTCAGGTCCTAGATAGGCATCTTGCTTTCCAGCCTTGATGTCATTGAGACGATGTCTGCGTCTTGCGGACTGAGCTGTTTGCCAGATCTATCGGCGTTAGGCTCGTCCTGCGCTGCCCGGCTGTGCCTAGGCTCGTTGTTGTGTCCCCGGCTTCCGCCTTCGTGCCTGGGCACTGGTGGTGGGGACTGTGTGCGGTCCCTGCTTCTTCTTGGCGGCGGGGCGTTGTCACGATTGCCGCCACTCCTTGGCGGCTGCTTGCTGCCCCTGCTTCCGCCTTCATCCCGCCTAGGCGGAGGGGTGAGGCCTTGCGCCTGTTGCCGGTTCTGGACGCCTCGTCACGCTGCCTTTTGGGAGGTGGTGACTTGCGTGGGTCCTTCTCCTTGTCCTTCCCTTTTCCGTGGCTACTGGAGCCGGACGGATCTTCGGGTTGCCACCGGCCGCAGCTTTGCAAGCGTTGGATTTGATTCCAACTTTCCTCCCCTTGCGTCCGCCATGTCGGCGCGAGAATCAGCACGGGCCTGCTGCTCTAGAGCTTTGTGAGCAAGGATCGATGCGTAGTAATCTTCTCGTCCTTGTCATAGTCATCATTGTTGAGGATGTCTAAGGCGGCTGCAGTGTTGAGGACAGGGGTGGCGAGGATGACGTCCCCGTTCTTGTCCTTACGCTGCGGCGCTGTAGCCCACTCGAAACCAAGCTTTTGGGCAGGGGATTTGAAGTTGTCAGATCCCTGCCTTTCTTGCTTTTCTTCTCTGCCACAGTCCTGCCGGCTTGGGCAATGGGTGGTGGTGAAAAGATTGCGCTTGGGGTCTAACTTGGCGGTTATCTTGGCGTTTTCCTCCTTGGCTTCGTCGAGGAGGCTCTGGACCTCTGCTTGCTTGCTTTTGAGGTACTCAGTTTGCTCCACCAAGGTGTTTCGAAGTTTCCCAAATCAGCCGGATTGGTTTTGTCGTTACCGGCGTGTGCAGAACTTCCGCCAGCCGCCATGTTCCCTATCTTGCTGGGCTCGCCTTCTCTAGAATCCTCTTCTTTGGAGCCCCAGGAGGCTCTGGAAACAGTGGATCGGTTGCCGGGGTCCCCAGGTTGGCGGCGTCAGTTGCCGCCGCCTGTGAGGCTGCACCGGTGACATCCGCCACAAAACCTGCTGCATGTTGACGGAGGAGCCCGTAGCCGCCTCAGAAGGCGGAGGATCAGGTGTAACAAAACACTGCTTGACCCGTTGCTCAAACATGCTGGCAGAATCTTCTTCGGAATCAGAATCTACGTTGACGTGAACGGTAGATCTGGATCCGGCATCCGACATCGCATCATCCTGGAGCGCAGGAAGAATAGATTCGGGATCTTGACTGTTGGGCTGGGAGTCTGATCCCAGTCCCGTCATGCCGACAAAGTGTAGATCTGAATCTGCGGACTCCTCAGGGAGGCAAACTCAGATCCGTCTTGATTGTAGGGCGGGTGGGATGGCGAATAAATTCGCGGCAACCCATACGCCTCAGAAGTGTAGCCGATGAACACATCGACGCCGCCAAACGGCACAACTCCGCATCCGACAATGTAGTCGTCTGCGGGGATGTAGGACTCGTCGCAGCTGATGTAGTGGTTGTCGCCGTAGCGAACAGCGCGGCCGACGGCGATTGTTTCGCCGATGCCGCCTAGGGTTCCCGCCTGGAACGTGACGCCTGACGCCTTAGGCCCCACGGTGGGCGCCAACTGTCGTCGTATCGGCATCTGAGATAGGAGACGGGGTCCTGCTAGCCGAGGGTGAACGTAGGGCAAGAAGGTGGACGTCGTCGAGGTCGGGATTGTACACGGCAGTTTACCCAGCTTCAGGCTCCGCGGCGGTGGCGGAGCCCTACGTGCTGCTATAACTCACTATAAGGCAATAGCCGTGATACAGGTTACAATGAGTTGGTTGTGTATGAAAGTATCTTGATTGGTTGCCCTAAAGGCGTCCCGAGGTCCAGCTTATATAGGCGGCTGGACCTAGGGTTACAAGGTGTTTACGTATCCGGCAAGTATACAGAGTCCTAAACCTAGCCGGCAAGTCTGCCGCCTTCCATCTTGGTCTTGGTGGCTTCATGGGCTTCAGTCTTGGGCCTCCTCCTTGCCGGCATCCGCCTTCCTTGGTCGTCAGCTATCTGGGCCGCCCGGCAGGCAAAGCCTTCACCACCACTGCGGGCCACCCTGGACTAGCTTGATTGATCCATGCTGGTGATACCCTAGTAGGTATATCCCCAACATAGTCTCACTCTGTTCCTAAATATAAGATATTTTTACTATTTTAATACGGACTATATACAAACCGAAATGGGTGAATGGACATAGTAAACGCGCCTAGATACATACGTATTGGCTAAAATATCTTATATTTGTGAACAGAGGGAGTATAACATGAACATCTCACTTATGGTGACTAGTAATAATGCACGTGCCACGCACGTGTTAACCAAATAAAAACATAATGATACGAAGACAATTTACTAACCCACATACCTGCATTATTTGTTGAGAACAGCGTGCACTACATCACATGAATTACTACGTAGTTAGATATGGTTATATTAGACAGAGCCTTGGAGTCAGATCAAAACATAAGATGACATTCGATCTCATCATGTGCGACTTCACGTCATGGGTTCCCCACAAATCTTTTGCTTCAAAACCAACATACACGGGACGAAAGTAAATGAGCCCACGGATATCATGTCTTTCCCTTATGAAAGCATACCAGTAAGAGGCTACAATTTTCAACATAGAGCAAAAATAAAAGTCGCAGCCATTACAAGAAAAGAACACATGCAAAAGAAGATAGCTCACACAGAAATATATTTCTTCAGAGTTGGGCCAAGCAACTCTAAATTACAATTACAACGACAGTCATGCTACATATTTGCGTTATATGGTCTACTTGAGTCATCCGGGCGGCCCAGATTGCGTCGTAATGGCTGAGGTTGAAGACCCTCCTTAGGTGATGAATTTTTCGATCTAGATGACGGCTCTTCAGAGGGATGACTGTGAATGCGAAGAAAGTGGTTGCAATTTAGAAATAAGACATCATAGATAGAACCTATTTAAAAGTCATCAAGCAACCATATACCATAAGAGATAGTCATAAATTATTTTACAATTGGTAACATGTTTTCTTTCGCCTTATTTTTGTATGCAAGTATTTTTCAAAACAAAATGCAGCTATCATGCAAGTATTTTTCACTTGATTTATGAGGGACTGCTAGACAGGTAAGGATTAGCAAATAAATTGTTTTTTATTTCATATGAACAATAGAGACATAATTGCATATAACTTCACTCAAATTGCCATTGCGAAGATTTCAACAAAAATATGGAAAGTGGACAAAAATGAAAAACAATGTAAAGAAACTGTAAGATTAGGGTTCAAAGAATATAGCTTACTGAAAATGTTTCCTCCTATGTAATCAGGACATTTGGAGCTTCTTTCGATGTTCTTCTTTCTTGTTTTCAAATAGTACTGATAATCTGATATAACCAATTACCAACCATGCCCACTCCAGTTTTTGTTTCCACATTTCCGCCATGCAATTGCTGTTCAGTACTCGTGGTGCTGCAGCTGCAGTACGAGAGGCAGTTGACCCATAAATCATGATAAGATGGTCCACCAATATAGATGCACCCTTACCATCTAGGACTTTCTTAACATGTAAAACTTGGGGGTAGAGATTGGGCTACATTTAAATTCACACAGAGCATAGAAGATGAATGAAGTTAGAAACTTAGTTCTACATTAATTTTCTCAAACAAGGATATACTAGATTGGTTCCAAAAGAGAAACATTGCAATTTGGTCATCGCCATACCCTCTGATAAGTTGGTCAGATAACTTCAGCACGTCTGGTAGGTTTCCAAGATAAGTTACAACGTGATCGCCGACAGAGTTCTAAGCAAGCAAAAAAAGTAAGGAGCGATGAAGGTAAAGCTTACACACGACAAATAAGAATTTAGTGAAAAACTACAAACAAAGAATAAAAATAAAAATACAGACAAAGGCTTAGTGAAGCACTACAGGCAAAGAATAAAAGTACAGCAACCTCCAATTTCCTTGTCAAATATGTATGGATATTGCCTCCGTTGAACTGACTTAGACCCATAAGAACAATATAGCATCATGAGACCCATGTTGCAACCATATACAATACATATGAACAAATATCTCTTTCCGCACTTCCCGAACAGCATGTCGGGCTTGACGACCAACTTCCTTGTCGACATCCATGACTGCTGGTTCACAAGCTCTGCGAAGTCTGTTGATTCCGTGACCTTTCAATACTTTTTTTTGCAAAATCAGTCAAACTTACATTGCCAGATGTCAAACATCGATGCATTATCTCAAAACAGGACTATTGCTTCAAACTAAAGTCACTAAGGGTACGATCTGTATAAATCAAACCAGTCTGTGTAGCCTATCAAGGAATCCTCTCTCAAAATGAGACATTTCATACAAACATACTCGGTGAAACTTGTATGGTGTTAAAGAAGGGGCAGTCACCTGTGTAGCTTGTAGTATAGTATTTCCGAGTCGAGAAGCAGAACAACAGAAAATAAGATCGAACATCAGTGTCCCTTAATTATGTTTAAGTATACTTCACAAATATAAGGGGATGGGTTTCGTGTCACCCTTTCTAAATACATTCATGCAAACTTATAACTTAAAAGACATGCATGCATGCATGCATGATTAAAAAGAGCAAATAATACACTTGAATCCTCCAATTAGTTCTCCCAAAATTGCTATTGAAGAGGTTCAGGACCAGGACCACTGGATCACCATTCAAAAGCAGAAAACTTGAAAATCGTTTGACAACCATGCAACGGAGATGCAGCGCACATATTCGTCAGTTTGGTCAGGCTGCGTGTCTCACAACGGGGATCTTTTTACCTTGGTGTGTCGTTTCCATCAGGCTGCACGATGGACGATGGTGATGCCTTGGCATGGGGAGTGGAGCTGTGGAGGCTGGCCGAGGCCGTCAGTACCAAGGAGCAGCTTCATGTGGGCTTCATGTGGGCGCCGCAGGCGGCCGATTGCGGGGAGGCATGATAGTGTTACGCTACACCTCACGATGGTTCTATTGCAGATCAAGGTATCAGTACAGGAATTGGTTCCGAATCGGGAGATACAAGCAGGAGAATTGGGATCCGGGAAGAGAAGAACAAGGTAGAGGAGAGAGCCGCCTTTGCCGTGATCCAACTGGATGCGTCCTTCTACTCGCCTCCTCCCTCTTGTACACGGCCACTTGCTCCAGCGCGCCTTGATGAACCTGTCCCAACCCAGCTAGGGCCGGTGTAGAGTGGGTTGGGCCGGCACGCCCGCTGCGGT
Organism: Poa pratensis; assembly: GCA_947311845.1. Taxonomy (NCBI): domain Eukaryota; kingdom Viridiplantae; phylum Streptophyta; class Magnoliopsida; order Poales; family Poaceae; genus Poa; species Poa pratensis. The sequence continues at coordinate 23,568,645 of CAMZMU010000118.1, forward strand.
CTCCTCTTGTCGTTAGCAGTAGTCGATGGCGGTGACGTGCTGCTAACATCCCTCCCTCCTTGAGATCCGGCTTGTCCCCAAGCCGGTGCTGTCGGAAAGCGAAGACGAAGCCTGTCGACATTCTCCCACGTAGCTTGAGCAGGCGAGCCGTAGTTCCAGACAACGAGCGCCTGCCGTTGGGAGTGGCCATTTGGTGTCGCTGAAGAGCGAAACTCCAGCAGCTCGACAGGTTCCCAAGCTGGGGCATCAGGAAACCGACGATGCAAGTCCACGAGGGCCTCCCAAGTGGTATCAGCCGAAGCGGAGTTAGACCACTGAATTAATCCCTGCTTAACCATGCCATTGGCCTGCTTTGTCCAACGAAAATCCTGCACACCCACCAGAATCTGTAAGATATCAGAAACGACAGGAAGTGAGGAAAACACCTGCTTTGGTTGCAGCTTCGCTGGTTTCAGTTGTGACGCATGAAACACGGGGTGGATTTTGGACTCCTCCGGCAGCTGCAAGCGGTATGCCACTGCTCCCACCTTTGCCAGGACTGAGTAAGGGCCATAATATTTGAAAGAGAGCTTGTGATTGGCACGGCGTGCAACCGAAGTCTGCACGTAAGGTTGTAATTTGAGGTAGACCTTGTCTCCAACCAGAAAAGACATGTCCGGTCTCTTTTTATCTGCCTGCTTCTTCATTCTGAGCTGAGCACGAGACAGATGTTGCTTCATCAGATCCAACATCACTTCCCTTTCTTGAAGCCAGACCTGCACGTCAGTTGATGGAGCAACATCCAATACAGATAAACCCAACTGACGAGGTTCCCTGCCATACAGAACTGAGAAAGGAGATTTGCCCAAGGCAGAATGGACGCTAGTGTTATACCAATACTCAGCCAGTGAGAGCCATTTGTACCACTGCTGAGGGCAAGCGTGAGTGAAGCAACGAAGGTATGTCTCAAGACATTGATTTACCCGCTCTGTCTGTCCGTCCGTCTGTGGATGGTAAGCTGTACTCATGCGAAGTTGAGTACCTGATAACTTAAACAGTTGCTGCCAAAATTTACTGGTGAACACCTTGTCTCTATCAGAAACAAGTGCCTGAGGCATGCCATGGAGCTTGAAAACATGATCGATATATGCCTGGGCAACCATCTGAGCAGTAAAAGGATGTGCCAAGGGTATGAAATGAGCTTACCGAGTCAGCTTGTCCACCACCACCACCAGGATAGAATCAAACTTGCAAGCTTTCGGCAGTCCTTCGATAAAGTCAAGTGTTACAACATCCCAAGCTGCATCTGGAGTTCGCAGGGGTTGGAGCAGTCCAGGATAACGTGCCCTATCTGGTTTGGCTTGCTGGCACACCGAGCACCCTTGAACATACTGCTTAACTACTGCCCTCATCTTAGGCCAAGCAAAGTGCTGCTTGATTCTTGCACAAGTGACTGGAAAACCAGAATGCCCACCTACTGGACTATCATGCAGTGTTGCAATGATTTTACGTTGTAGTTGAGCATTATTACCAAGCCAGATCTTGTCCTTGAAGCGCAGAACACCATTATGCAGAGAAAATGGACCAGAATTAGGTTGAACTGCTAACTCGGCGAGCAGCTGTTGTGCCTATGGGTCCTTGCTATACCCAGCAACAACATCATCGAGCCACGCTGGTTTACATTCCGAGATTGCGCACAATTCTTCACCAGCTACATGTGGCCTACGGGATAAGGCATCAGCTGCTCTATTTTCTGCCCCTTTTTTGTAACAGAGTTTGTATTGGAGGCCAAGTAGCTTGGTGAAAGCCTTGTGTTGCCAGATAGTAGTCAGGCGTTGCTCTTCCAAATGCACCAGACTCCTTTGGTCTGTCCTGATAATGAATTCACCCAGTTGGAGGTAAGGACACCAATGATCGATAGCCACCAAGATAGCCATACATTATTTTTCGTAAGTAGAAAGACCACTTGTTCGGGGGCCCAATGCCCTGCTGAGATAAGCGATTGGGTGACCATCTTGCTGCAACACAGTCCCAATACCTCGATCACAAGCATCAGTTTCGATTACAAAGGTCTTGGTAAAGTCAGGCAAAGCTAAGACTGGAGCAGTGACCAATGCATGTTTCAGATGAACGAAAGCTTCCTCGCATTCTTGAGTCCATATGAACAAGGCACCCTTTTTTAGCAAAGCTGTTAAAGGCCGGCAGATGATGCCAAAGAATTCCACAAATTTCCGATAATACCCTGCCAGTCCTAAGAAGCTACGCAGCTCCTTAATGTTAGTTGGTGTGGTCCAAGCCATGACTGCACGAATTTTCTCTTCCTCTGTAGCTACTCCATTTTTACTAATGATGTGGCCTAGATACAGGAGTTCTTCTTGAGCAAATGAGCATTTCGACTCCTTGACTTGCCACTTGTCTTGCCTTAGTAACTTGAGAACTGCTTCCAGGTCTATCAAATGTTGCTCCAGAGTTGGACTGTAAATTAAGATGTCGTCGAAAAACACCAGAGCACACTTGCGGAGGAGTGGCGCTAAGGTTGTATTCATGCCTTCTGGAAGGTTGCTGGGGCGCCTGACAATCCAAACGACATGACCTTATACTCGAAGTGTCCTTGATGGGTCTGGAATGCTGTTTTGTAAGCCTCCCCCTCTGCCAGTCTGATTTGGTGGTACCCCGCCCGGAGGTCTAGTTTAGAGAACCAAGCTGCTCCAGCTAGTTCGTCCAAGAGCTCGTCAATGACCGGCAAAGGAAACTTTGTTTTACATGTGAGAGCGTTGAGATGCCTATAATCAATGCACAGCCTCCACGTGTGATCCCTCTTTTTAACCAATATCACCGGTGAAGAGAATGGGCTATTGCTGTTCTGGATAACACCTGATTCCAACAATTCCTTCACTTGCCTTTCAATTTCATCCTTTAGTGCAGGAGCGTGCCTATACGACCTGATAGAAAACGGTTGAGCACCAGGAATTAGTGGAATTTTGTGATCACACGAATGTTCCGGAGGCATTCCTTGTGGTTCAGCAAACACATCCCTGTACTGATCCAACAGAGCCTTGGCAATTTGAGAAGAGGATGTAGCCTTCTCCACTTCGATCTGACAGACCTGAACCCATTTGTCCTCGGCCAGCAATAATTTGTCTGGAGAAATGGCAGTGGCAACTCCCTTGGGGTATTGTGTGCTTCCATGAACAATGCCCTGCAGTTTGATGACAACATTATCATATTCGAACTCCAAATATTTCTTGACCCAGTCAACCTTCATAGGGCTATAGAACTCCAGCCAATCCATGCCCAAGATTATATCGTAACTGCCTAGAAGAATGATCTTTAAATCACAGCAAAACTCATAACCTTGAGTCACCCATTTGCATTGGGGAATGATATGAGTGCAAAATAGTTCACTTCCATCTGTTACCTTCACCTTCAGCTTCTGCTGTAATGTTTGGAATGTTTCATCTCCAGTGATCAAGTGAGAGTTGATAAACGAGGAAGAACTGCCCGAATCAATTAAAATTTTCACCTCTTTGTCACCCAGCAGTCCAAGCAACTTCAGTGCCTTGGCAGAATCAGTACCATTGATAGCCTGACAGGAAATCGCTGCCAATAATTCAGTGACAGCTGCTACTTTTTCCTGCTCATAAACAGACTCAGTGTCCTCACAGTCCAGCATTTGTAAGAGCTCCTCTACTACATGCAATGAAACTGCAGTAGGGCATTTATGATCTCGCCCAAAACGTTCACCACAAGTGAAACAGAGGCCTTTGGCCCTGCGATAAGCCTTCAGTGCCGACAACTTATCAGGATCAGAACGAGCCCTGGCTGCATCAGTTCCTCTTCTGTTGTCAGCAACACGAAATCCCCCATGGCCTGGTGGAGCTGGAAGAGGTAGTGGTACTCCTGGCTTCGGATTTGCTCAGCCTTGAAAGTTGTCAAAACGACGAAACTTCTCATTTTTGAGTCCTTCAGAAACCTCCTCCTATAGCAGCGCAAGAGAACAAGCCGCCTCCAAGTCCACTGGCTGCTGAATGATTACCACTGCCCTGATATCTTCACACAAGCCCTCGACAAACCTCGTGAGAAAATACAAAGGATGTATTGCTTCAGAGTATGACAGCAAATGATTCATTAAAGAATTAAATCTCTCCACATATTCAGCTACTGTAGAAATTTGTGTAGCATGGTAAAACTGCCTAATCAATTGCTGGTGTTGATCTCTACCAAACTTGGAACAAAGAAATTCACAAAATCCTTCCCAATCTAAACCTACAAGCTTCCTTTGCACAGATTGAAGCCACACCGCCATGTCACTGCTAAAATTGAGTGTAGCCATGTGTAACCAAAAAGACCTATCAACTGAATACATATGAAAGTATTGCTCGCACAAAATTCTCCACAACCTAGGGTTCAGACCATCGAAAATTGGGAAACTCATGGTCGGAATCTGCTGACTAAGAGCACCAGACGTCTGAGAGGCTAACTGATGCTTCAAAGGAAATGTGATGGCAGAAGCGAGAGGAGACTGAGTCGGACCTGATACCAGGGCCATCGACGTGGATCCGAAGAACCCAGACGATGTGCCCCGGTTGAGTGGTGACTCGCCGTGGCCTTGCCCAGGGGTCGCCCCCAACTACGCCGCACCCAGAATTGAAGGTCGCGCCGCGCCAGGGGGTGTGGTACCCGGCGCCTGCGGTATGTCGATGGCGACGTGTGGCTGCTTCGCGAGTGCCGCCTTCTGGAGCTCGCCAACCGCCGTTTGGAGCTCGTTGACACGAGCTTCCAACTCCGGCTTCCAGGACGCAAGGCTGTCCACCTTCTCGCCAATCGCCGCGACGGACTTGGTGATTTCGCCGGTGACCCCATCCATGAGAGATCTCATGAACGCCTTCGCCTCTTCGTCCATCGCCGCCTTCTTCTTGTCCGATCTCGTCTGGATGATCGATTTGAGCGTTGGTGCCAGATTTTGGTGGTGGATTTGAGCTGTGGAAGGGTGGAGGGATGGCTCTGATACCAACTTGATAGTGTTACGCTACACCTCACGATGGTTCTATTGCAGATCAAGGTATCAGTACAGGAATTGGTTCCGAATCGGGAGATACAAGCAGGAGAATTGGGGATCCGGGAAGAGAAGAACAAGGTAGAGGAGAGAGCCGCCTTTGTCGTGATCCAACTGGATGCGTCCTTCTACTCGCCTCCTGCCTCTTGTACACGGCCACTTGCTCCAGCGCGCCTTGATGGACATGGCCCAACCCAGCTAGGGCCGGTGTAGAGTGGATTGGGCCGGCACGCCCGCTGCGGTCTCCTCTTGTCGTTAGCAGTAGTCGATGGCGGTGACGTGCTGCTAACAAGGCACCAGTGGCCCGCAGCAGCGTCGAGTGGTACGCTGCAGGCGGCGTAGTGCGTGGGTGATACCCGATGACGTAGTTATCTACGTCAAAAGAATATGGGTTAGGTTGAGACTCCAAGTGCAGAGTGTGTAGTAAGTGGAAGACGTGTTTTCCCCACGAGGGTGACTCGAGGGTTTAATATCGAACTCTCGGGGAATCAGTAGTGAAGATTTATCTTTCCTATCCTTCTTTTGGTTACCTACAAAACAAAGTAAATGTTTTGGTCCTCAACCTCACCTAGTGGTTGTCAAGCACAAGGTGTGAGAATGATATCAAGATAATATGCAATGCAAACAAGAAATAAATATGCAATGGGTGGTAAATAAATATGCAAGGATGGTGGTAGCAATGATAAATGATATTTTTGGGTTTTTTATGATGAATGCAAGATGTAAAGTGTTTTTGTATTTTCGGATTTTTAAATGGCAGAAAATGGTAAAGTGGTAAAAGTGGTTGGAAAGGTGTTTCTTATGATTAAAAATGGACCGGGGTTCATGGTTTCACAAATGCACTCTCTCTTTAATAAAGTGGTAGACAATGGAACACTAGAGTTGACATATGAGATTGCAACACAACAGTTTAATGACAAGTTATAATTATATGGGCATCACGTCCTAACATAGAGACCTTTTGGTTATTAGTCTCTCTTATACTCCACCAAGATGCGAACTAAATCATAACACCTCAGTAATTAAGATAACTCAGAGTATAGCAATAAGTATCATGACATGAAGTTAAAATAAGAACATGCTAGATCTAGTCATGGAGTAGTGGCAATGGTCACACCCACATCTCCGGTAGCATGGTATTTCTTTTTATCCCTAGTGAGGCAACAAAGTAAGGTAAAACACCCAAGTGGATCGCAGAACTTTCTCTCACGTTCACTGCACTAGTCACCCCCCGTTACTCCAACTAATGCACACGTTCCCCTCACACGCTCTCATAAACATGCTTGATCATAACAAGTAAATAAGAACGGGGTACATAATATGCATCTACTTTCATAACTGAAACAAAACCATTGCAATCTCAAACATATATTAACTCATAAAAAGTTCCACCACAAAGGTATTACATAGATGACCGTAATCATGTTCAGCAGCTCATACGGTACTAATTAGTGAAGCTCAAGAGAGAGAGATACATAAGTTACTTCCACAAACCCATAGTCCAGAGGTGGACTACTCCCTCTTCATCATGGAGACGGTGGAGAAGTCGTTGGAGAAGATGGAGACCACGCCGGCAGCGCCCCGCCGGAGTTTTCCCCCTCCAATCTGCAGCTCCAGGTCTCTGTTTCGGTGTTTCTGTGTTTCTGCGGCGCTCCTCCAGAGAACGTCGGGGACTATTTTTATAGGCATTTTTAGGTCAAAACGGAGTCGGTGGAGGAAAGATCGACGGCAGCGGAGCGTCGAGGCCCAATTTGAGGGGTCCCACGCGGCCAGGTACAGGGCCGCGTGGGCCCACCTCTTTTGGCCCTCGGGCTCCGTTTGTCCGCTTCCTTCGCCCCAAGTCTTCTTCCTTCCAAATATTGACGCTCGTAAATTTGCAGGTGATTTGGACGTCGTTTGGGTCCCTGAAACATTAAAAAAGAAATAGGGTTTTCTGCCTGCGCAGGGTTAATTCCATAAAAATAGGAAACATGTCAAATATTCCCAAAATCATTATAAAACAGTGATATAACCCTTATATGATGCAAATATGACTGGAATATAAGTAAAAATAATGCAAAGTTCATGTATGCATTTTACATGCATCAACATCCCCAAGCTTAACCTATACTCGTCCTCGAGTATGAAGGTGATAAAACTAACATGGACTTTGCAATTTAATACTATCAATGGATATCAAAGATGATTACTATTGCTACATAGAGTAAAATGATTCATTCTTAAAAGGAGTAGCAATATGCAAGATAGTTTATGAAGTGATATCAAGTATTCAATGCAAGGATGTTCAATGATAATTCACAAAGTGTAACATAAGAGAAGAAGTACTATGGACCACATGTATGCATAATAATAAGTAAGAACATCCTATAATGGTCATAGAGTATTGGTGAAAATCTGAATATAAAAGGTGGACACTTTGGAAAGATATATATATGAGTAGAGGTAAAGCATGAATAAATTTCATCTAACTTCTGAACTTCTCTACTTAAGTCAATGATTGTAATATGGTAATCCTTGGTGTCAAGCTCTCATTCCCCTATCATAGCATCTTGAATGATTAAGTTTAAAGTGAAAGCAATATGAGTAGTGTGCTTGACAAAGTACAGGTTGAAAGTCTCATGCCCCTTGAATACAAGTACCTACTCCATGTGTTACTCAACTTGGAAAACAAAGCAAGTTCAAGTTAAATATCATTGTAAGTAATAATAGTATCATTAAGAGCGTCAACTGGGGTACCTCTTGTCCCAGGATATGGAACAAGCCCATATCAAAATGACAAGACAAACAAACATAATGAACAATCTCAACACCCTTTTTATTTACCATTGGATAGCTTTTTATTGTAAGGTGTATCACAGAAGGTTCACCATAGCATGTAAGTAAATTTCCACCATGAATGATGCATGGCTTAGATTAGCGGCCCAGTCGTCTCTCTAACCATTTATACAAACTCATTTAAACTCACTTCATTTCCTCCTTTATTTCACCCATGGTAAGCATCCATAAACAAAAGTACATGATATCAACTAAATGAGATGATGTGCAATGTTGAAAGCTTGCCATGTGACAGCACATATGAGCTAACTCTCAACCAAAGACATTTGTCAAGTCCACAACTTCATAATTTTAATCACAATGGGTCATATTTTATTTATGCAATGAAAGTAAAGTGTGCATCAAGTTCGAGAGAGCTGTATAACCAACTTTTCCCACAACAATTAACAACATAAGCATTTTCATTCAGAGGTATAGATAACACAAATATCATGATAAACATACTCGGAATAGCATAAAGCTAATAGGTAGATATGGTGGACTCACTGGAAAAACTTTGGTTGAAGGTGTTGGAAACAAGTTTTTGCTTGTTGGAATTTTTGGGCTAGCAAGAGGGAGAAAGTTGACCATCTAAATGCATGCATGAGTGTCCATAGAACTAACTAATCCATGTTAAAACAAGGTAGAATAACATTTAGCATCAAAACATGAATAAAAGATAGCTCTTGATAAAATATTTGCAAATTATTACTCATTAACAAGCTCATGAATCATGCAATTATATGTATCTTTTAAAATTAACTTCAACATCCATTTTCCCAATCTTATAATAGCATCCAACATAATTCAACCCAAATTTCCAGTAGCTCTCTCATATATAAATGATAGTGTGGTGGTCTCACAAAATAAAAGTCTAATCTAAACAAACAAAAAGACTGTAACACCCCGGCCCACCCCCGGGCCAAGCCTGTCACCCCTGGAAGCTCTCTAGGATCTCTAGACTGGCCCCACAGATCAACACCGGTCTTTTCTGCGCACTTTGTCCTCACTCGTGCGCACCCGGGAAGTACTTCCCGGTCGGTCACCCATCCTTGGGAGTGCTCCGGGCCAAACACGCTTAACCTCGGAGTTCCTTCCAGATGAGCTTCCGGAAAAGAAGTTGCAACTTGTTGATATGAGTATTCTATTAATCCTATTAAGCCCTGAGCCAGGATCTCACATCCTTCCCCCCTTAGAAGACCGACGCCCTCGTCGGTCAGCCCCCAGTCCAGGAACTTCCCCCCTTGGCACCCGTCTGTGCGCCCAGTGCCGGCACATGCTCCACATGTCCACCCACTGACCCGCACACGCCCGAGTTACCGCGAGGGTCGGCTCTGATACCAAATGTAACACCCCGGCCCACCCCCGGGCCAAGCCTGTCACCCCTGGAAGCTCTCTAGGATCTGTAGACTGGCCCCACAGATCAACACCGGTCTTTTCTGCGCACTTTGTCCTCACTCATGCACACCCGGGAAGTACTTCCCGGTCGGTCACCCATCCTTGGGAGTGCTCCGGGCCAAGCACGCTTAACCTCGGAGTTCCTTCCAGATGAGCTTCCGGAAAAGAAGTTGCAACTTGTTGATATGAGTATCAACAAGTTCTATTAATCCTATTAAGCCCTGAGCCAGGATTTCACAAAGACGCTCCAAGTTTATGCGATAAAGTGTTTCGATCGAAAAACATAAGTTAGACTTGTGCAAACCGAGAGTGTGTAGGTCCAGTGGGGTTGTCTTCACATCCCCAAGCTTATGGTCTTCACCATCCTTGGATAGCTCTTGGTGCATCTCCTCTAATCCCTGTGAAAAAATTTCAAAACACCGTTTCTCCCATTTCTTTTTCTGTGGGGCACATTAGTAGTGATAAACAAATAGATTTCTTGCTACATATAATCTTTAGACAAAAATTAATATGGATGTACAGAACATGTATAATGTTGTATGCCTACTCATAAACTCAATTGGATCAAAAAGATTCATATTAAAAGTTCTAAGCATGCATCAAACAAAATGGGGACAGAATCTGTCCAGAAAAAAGCAGCAGCTAAACGTATTTTTCTACCCTACTTAACTTTGTCGGAAAATTCCGAAAAAATTCATGCTTACAGAGGATGAAAAGTTGCTACTACAGTTTAAATATGAGCTCATTCGGAGGTACAGAATAAGAATTAAAAATCATAGCGTGCACAGAATCGTGTAGGAATAAAATCTCCGAACGCTATAAGCAACTTCTTCATACCAAAATGAGTAAAACTTGGCACTTTATTAAAAATTCCAGAAACTAAACTAAACACTAAGTCTCTTGTTACAGCAAGAGGACACAAAGAAAATCACAAATAAAAACAACCGGGTTGCCTCCCGTAAAGCGCTTTCTTTATAGCCATATAGCTAGTCTTCTTACTTGATATTTATTGTGGACGAAACTCATGCGGGAAATTATACATTGGTGTGTCCCTCTTCCTTGGAAAGTGTTCATGCATAATATCAGGATCCCATGGTGTTCTCAAACCAATCAAAACAATAGTCAAGTTGAACCCTAGTTGAAAGAAAAACAAAACACAAAAGTAATAACAACGAAGTCTAACTTTCTTTCTATGCATTGGCATTTTGTATATGAATGAATCACCATAAATAGAAGTTTCCCAATGCATATTAACAATATTTACTTGCAGCATATAGTTATTAGTAACATAAAGAGGGTTCTTATCAACTCCTCTTTCATAATAGTTGCAAGTAGTAGAAATAAATTCAACCATATAACCACAAGAATCATTCAACTTAGATAATTTAGGCACATAAAGAGGATTATTAAATTTATTATGGAATTCATTAGCATGCTTCCCTCTTTCAAAATAGTTAATAAGATCAATATCAAGTTTACTATCATGATTGCAACTAAGATTTGGAACTAAAGATAGTTGCAAATCACATAAGTATTTCTCAACATAAGCAAATTTCTCATCTATGGTGTAAGTAGGAGAGTTCAAGAACAAAGTAGGACTCTCATGAGTAAGAGTACCATCACAAACAGTAAGTATATCATTTTTATCCTCACATAATTTAGTAACAACTAAACATGGAGGTTTATCAATAAGCATATGACCATCATCTAAAGCATTATCATATAGCATATTTAAGCAACACTCCTCATTATCATCAATAAGTTAACTAGTAGTATTACTAGAAAGTAAAGGAGTATTATTAGCTTCATCATAATAGCAGGGGTTATCATATAGGATCATAGAACTTTTAGTTTCACATTCATCATAACATGGGTTTTCATAAGCTTCTTTAAGAGTAAAATATTTAAGAAAATACTCCCTCAAAATTCTCCATTCAATAGTGACTTCTTCATCTAAAGACCTGAACCAAATACGAGCATTACCAGATAAAGACAAATATAATAGCTTCATTTTCACATGATCATCATAAATATCAGGAAGCCTAAATAAACCACATATGTCTTCAATTATCTTCACGTGTTTACGTGCAGACTTAGTTCCATCCCCTGTAAATGGATATTTCATAATACTTTTAACATGACCAACGGGAATTTTAAATCACACTTTAGGTAACTCAGACACAGTTTCAACAGCTTTAGGAGCAATAGCATAAACACTTTCATATAAAGCAAGATGCAGCGAGGCACGATTAAGTGCCATAGTAACAATGAGTAAAACAGTAAATAAAATTCAGCTTTCAAGTTTCCTTATGGAGTGTTTGTGTAATCACACAATTTAATTCTTTCTCCCATTTTAGCAAGTTTTTATGTGTTTTTTAATTTTTTATGCAAAACTGAAAATAAATATGCAAGATAATGACAAAACAAAATAAATTGCTTTGAAGGTAAAGATGGATAAGATGATAGTCACGTAGGTGCAACCTTCCCAATCTTAGGTGTTAGCACAAGTTGGTGATGACGTGCCAACTTTTTCTCTCGCGGTCATGACCTTCCCGTCATTTCCATGATTTGATCTCGCCGGCTAGGACAGTGTCTACACGTACTAGAACGACGAAGGGGAATTAGAGGCGATTAATCATGGCGTCCTTGGTGCCGGTGTAGGCAAACTCCCTGACCTCGCGGCGCCCATCGGAGCTGCCTGCTTCTTAATGGTGCGGATGGATGTCAGCGTGGCCGTGTGGTGCATACACATTTGATGATACGTGTCAATAGAATCATATTAATCTCAACTTCTCCTAGTAGCAAAGCGACGGTCATGTATATAATCTCGCATCCTCGTGAAGCAGATGTAGTTGACTCCTCCCGAGTAGCATGATCAAAATGTTTTGACTTCTTGGTATTAGGCCTTAGCCAGGTACGATCGTCACTGTTTATATGGACTCTCTCGTATTTGGCCTTACATGTTTACGCTCGTCACAGTTTACATAGAACCGCAGTCGACTACGCCTCGTACAGGTAGATGCCCCACGCTCGTGTTCTTTTAGCCAGTTCCATCGGAAAACCATGATTAGCCTCGGGCAATTTCAACACATTATGGAGAGGTAAGGCTCGGTTTTTAAGAAGGGATCTTTTAGTCCTGGTTGAATTCTACAGTGTTTCCGGTTTTAGTCATAAATTTCTAACACATTGTACGACAGATTCATCTGACCAAATTTCATTTCTCAATTTCTTGCTTCAATATATAGAAATGTCCAAAGGGGTTTAATATAAACTGAACTCAGACATGAAATCTCTTTTATAGTTTTCAAGGGCAAGAGGAAACGAAAAGCCGGAATGTGCGTGTTAGCTCCCGCTATTCAATGAGTCTGTGTACAAAGGTGAGGTACTATCTTGACAAAAACCAGAACTTCCATCAAGAAAAAACGCTGGTCTAGCAGCAGCTCGCAGAGAACTGGTTGCATCGCCACTCAGCATCACCATGATCTCCGACATCGTAGGTCTATCTACAGGGTTCTGTTGAATGCATAGGAGACCAATATGGATACACTTGAGCACCTCGGCTCCAGGGTAGTTTCTTCCCAAGGAGTAATCTACCATCTCTGCAATCGTTCCTTCGGTCCAGTGCTTCCATACCTAGCAATAGCATTTATGAATGCATGTGTTCAGCACTAACAACATATTACGGTAATAAGCAACTTCCACAAATATTTACAGCGTACTCACGATGCTTATGAGATCTTCGTTTTCCTCGTAATGGTAGGATCCATTGTTTCTCCGGCCCGTTACGATCTCTATCACCAGAATGCCAAAACTGTACACATCTGATTTTATAGAATACTGTCCACGCATCACATACTCGGGAGGCATGTAGCCGCTGCAGTAAGAAGATTATGCAAGCAAGGATTAATATGATGTTATTGCTTCCGACCTAATTGATTCGTTATTTGTGGGCCATGATTAATTACTCACAATGTCCCGACGATGCGGCTGGTGACCTCGCGAGTCTGATCTTGCCCGAAGAGCCTGGCCAGGCCGAAGTCTCCGATCTTGGGGATCATCTCTGCATCTAACAAAACGTTGCTTGCTTTCAGGTCACGGTGGATGATCTTCTTCTGAGAATCCTCGTGGAGATACTGCAGACCTCGAGCAACTCCTTCTATTATCCTGTATCGTGTCTCCCAGTCCAATTGTCGTTTTTCTTCAGGATCTAACATCAGATTTCATGGTCACTGTACATGCATAAGAATATTACTGCTACTAAGAGTATTTAGGATCAATGGGGAGGAGGGTTGTCGTACCGAAAAGAATGGTATCGAGGCTTTTATTTGGCATATACTCGTATACCAACATTCTCTCTCCTGCTTCTAACGAAAATCCCACAAGTCGGACAAGATTCTTATGATGCAGCTTGGCCACTAGAACTAACTCATTTTTCAGTTCTTCTAAACCTTGAGTCGAGCCCTTCGACATCCTCTTCACGGCCACTTCTTGCCGGAAAGGACTCCCTGAATAAATTGATTATCTTCCATGAAGACTAATTATCAACTTCATAAGATCCATTTAACTCTTACAACTCTATTCATATTTTAAAATTTGTCAATCCTTATGTTATACTACGATCTACCCATGATATACACAAATTATTCAGAGTTTGCACAAAATAACTTCCAATCAAAATATATCCTTTAATTAAAGGCTATCGCCATACCTTATAAACCGTACCGAATCCCCCCTCACCAAGTTTATTGCTTTCATCGAAGTTATTGGTTGCCTCTTGTAGCGATGACAAAGATAACAAGCTTGACTTGACACTCTCGAGGTCGTCAACTATATGAGCTGGTAAATTCCCATGGATTCGATCGTTTGTTAACGGTTTGTTATGTGGGCAAAATTAAGAAGTGGAAGGTGCATAGAGGACTTACAGTGCGTGGAGAGCGCTGGCCTTCGCAATCTTCTCTTCCTGCGAATAATACTCCACGCAGAAAGAGAAACTGCAGCTATTACAGCAACACCTAGTATCGGAAGTATAATTCCAAGAAGCCTGCTACCTGAAGGATTTTTACCTGTAATTTTGCAAACAAATAGAAAGTAAGAAGTACCCCACCTAATTTACTGTCTCTCACGGTCCAAAAGGGATCTCTTTTGCATGGATTCGAAAGGATACAGAGGTGTGGCCGATCAACTTGATTTTTTGAATTCTCCCATTATAAATAATCTCCCAACGTTGAAGAAAAAAGTGTTCGCTGCCAAATGGCAAGCAATCTCAGGGCAAACCGGGTTTTTTTTGTATCAGACATTCAGGATGAGTAAGGATGCCTCCTTTTTCTTCTTTTTTTGCGAGAAGGATCCCGATTTATAAAAGTTCACCAAAAGTATGAAGCACACGGAATATAATAAACTTTATATCGAGATCCATGGACCACCTAACGACCGATACCGTCACCAGAGCCAACCGCCGACGCCAGTGTCGCCACTCTCCTACCGGAGTCAGCATAACTCTATTGATCATCCCCTCTAAGTTTCCATACATGTGCCCCTAAGAACCCCAGCACCCTAAAGCCAAAGTCGTCACCATTGACCTTTAAATCGATATGAATCTCGAGCCACCAAAACTTTCAACACACGTAGATAAAACAAGATCCATCACTTCAAGGGAGCAGCGACCACACGATTCCCCACCATCCTCAAAGCCACTGGCGAGATCTCCCAGGTGGACGAGAAGATGGGGAAATTTTATTCTTGTTCTGCACAGAGCGCCATAGCTAACATAACGTTGCTATTCCGATTGACCAAACTCTCACTTTAGAGACCTAACTACAACACCAAGCGCAAATCCGAGGTCCCCATCCCCTCACGTTACTGGAGCGGTCAGAAGAGCAAGCGGGTATGGCGGGGCTAGGATCTGAAGCTTGTGGTGTCATTTCGAATCTATGATGTCAAACATATGTGTTTTCACTATTTTTATTTTTTCTTCATGATTTCAGCTTTTATACAAAGGATTTGCCAAAAAACCTAGTGTGGTCAACTGACCACATAGGTCTCAACGTGGCTTCGCCACTGCCCGTTGAATGTTCGATGGAGATGGAGGAGATTAGCAGCGAGTAGGATTACTTTTCTTTCCTGAACAATGATGCCTCTGATATGTCCATATGTAAAAATCTAATATCTCGTCGCTCAAAATGGACTTTACGATAAAAGGAAGTGTTGAAGAAAAGAGGACAACTTTTGAAGGTTGTGAGGCGTTTAAGGTTGAATCACGTCGTCATGTTGAATCTAGACAAGACACTCAAGGAAAATCTTCTCCTGGATGTCTCGGGGCTAAAGGCGGGTCCGGGGGGCTAACTTCATATTTTCAACACTAGTACTACAAGTAGTGTCACAAATGCGAAGTTAGGGCTAAAGTGTGACAAAAAATGGCAAAATAGTGTCACAACAAGTATTTCAGGGGTAAAAACTGCAATTAAGTTACTTGAAATAATATACTAGATATTCTCATTTAGAAGTGACCGAGAACATAATAAACAATTTCACGGACCTATCAACACTATGGCATGTTGATAACTTAACATACACAAAGTTGTTCCTTCACACAATTCTTATTAGACGGAGCTCCTCCGCACAACGATGATAGGTAATTTAAAATATAGAAATCTACAGTTCTACAAAAGTAACTATACCATACTGTATAAGTGATGACTAAGTTAGAGTTGGATTCTTGTTCAATGGGATGTATAAAAAGTGATCCATTATTGTAAATGAACATCCTCTCGGTTAATTAAACAAGCAGCACAGGAGACGGCGGAGGTCAAAATAGTCGTGCAGATACTAAGGGCTAGTTTGGTTAAAAAAAAAACTGGATTAATAATGTGGAAATAGGAAATTCTCATAAAGTATGACTATTTATATGTTAGGTTCAAAGAAATAAGTAAAGCAAGAACGCGGGGATTTTACAATCCATTTGGACCTTTTTCAAATCCTACGCATGAAAAACGAGACCGATGTGTCTATTCGCATAAGAATATGCTAATTATACTTTCTCAAATTGTTTGACCAAGGTTATTAGTAATCTGATGTTTTTCCTATTCATGTAAACTAAACAACCAAATTTACAGAATTATGTGTTTTTCAATCATCTGTTTTGCATATGCATTTCTACCTTTTCTCATGTTTTTCTACTTATGTGGTTACAAAATTTTGAAAACCAAACAGACCCTAAGGCTACAAGTACAATGATATACTATGTCGTTGTGCATGGGTGAATGTAATCATATGCCTTAGGTACATAGACTTCGATTTAATATCGTTAACAAATAGCTTGTCTATCGCACAACAAGTTCGTTCTACTCCGTAGTTCGGATGGATATATATGCAGCTCATGAGTCTAGTAGTAGCACATGCCTAGTACTCTACATATTCGTTAGACCATCCAGTGTAAAAAGTGGTTCAAATTGGTTGTTGAACCCATTCGATTTATAGTAGGGCATCGATTTAAGTGTCAGACAAGAAAAGTGAACCTGCTTGTTGGGTCGATTCCCGATTTTTTTACAAATATGCATCCTGCCGAACGTATTTGTCAAAACTAGCCCCCACTGAAATTTTTTGCCAAAAATGTCCCTGGCGAGAAGCAGAAAAGGTGACACGTGTCTTTCCGCCAAAACAGCTGGTGGGAAGCCACTTTGCGCTGTTCTAGCTGGCTGAAGGACACATGTCTCCTCCTGGGTGGGCGGAAAGTGGACGCCATGGTGCACACTGAAATAGCACAAAGTCACCTTCTGCCGTTTTAGTTGGTGGGAAGAGACCTTTCCGCCAGCCGGTTTGGTTCGAAGTGCCTTTGCGCCAGCTGTTCCGGCGCGAAGACACGTATCGCTTTTTCTACATCCCGCCAGGGCCATATTTGACAAAAAAAATGGTGAAAACTAGTTTTGACAAATACATTGAGCAGGGGGCATGTTTCTAAAAAAATCTCCATTCCCGGTGCTGCTCGTGGGATTTACAAACTTTGGATGGACTGCATGCGACACAAAATGGGTTGTGAAAACAATTATTTATTGTGTTATAGGTCCTACTAGCATGCACAGTAAAGCGATGCTATACACTGCATCCAAAACTGAGAGGTTCCCAACTCTTCTCATTTTTAACTGCTGTATGGTCTAACGCCGGCAATGTGCATAATGTAGATACTACACGTGCTAAGGCATATATCCCAAATAAAAAAGCTAACTTTATAAATAAAATGTTAATTGTGTGAATGCAAGCTGAACTTTAAAATGGCGAATTTTTACAGTGATACCTACTCCGTATGCAAATTGGAGGAAGGGGTACGCTCGTTACTGTCCAACAAATCTAAGCATTTTTTAAAGAAAAATATGTAAAGGGTGGTTTGAAATTCTAAATGACGTTTAGGATAAACTTATATTTCTTGTATGTGGCACCTTAAAACTACATATGAATGAGTTGGAATCTGTTGTAACAAATTCAGATATTGCTAAAGGTATAGTTTGAAAATATGTACAGCAAATGATATCAAGAGTTTTTTCAAGGCTAGAGTGGCTTATTCAGAACCAAAGTACTACTGGACTTTGGGAGCCAATCCGAATGAGGAATTAGTGGTTAGTCAACTGACCTCCCGTACTGCCCGGCGCAACTGTCGGCGCTGGTCCGGGTGCGGGTGCGGCAGCCTTTGCCGGGAGCTGGAGCATGGCGGCGCCGGTGTAGAACGGGACATGCCCCAGTTCGGACCTCAAGGTGCACCGGGCGCCAGCGATCCTGGCGCCCTCCTCGTTCCGGTTGAAGTTGTCCCACCACTGGCCCAAGAGGTCCTGTAGGCAACTCCGGCACTGCGCCGGCGACAGGTCCGCCGCGCACTGCGCCGCCGAGTAGAGAGGACTGTACCCCGGATCGGGCCCAACCCATTTCCCCGTCGCGAACAGCCTCGGCGAGGTGTCGACCGCGTACTGCACCGTGGCGTTGAGGAGGGCGATGACGGCCCGGTCGTAGCCGGCGACGTCGGTGCTGGAGATGTTGGTGCCGCTCCTGAGACCTATCTCGCCGGAGTTGTTGGCGGAGGCGAGGAAGTTGGTGTCGGCTAGGCGGACGTAGCACTGGTTGTAGCAGAGCGCGACGTCCCTGATGCGGCGGTCGCAGGCCGTCCGCGCGTTCCGGAGCGCGGAGGTGCCGCAGTCGACGCAGTCGCTGGCGCTGACGTCGCTGCGGCAGAGCATGAGGCCGTAGACGGTGTTCGGGGCGGTGCCGAGGGCGCCGGAGGCGAAGAGGGACGGCGAGGAGGAGGCGTTCGTGCGAAGGGTGACGATGAGGTTTAGGAGGTTGGCTTCGTATGTGCTGTTTGCCGTGTAGTTGCCGCTGCTGCTGTCGCAACGCGGCCACGGCTGTGCTGCGGCGAGCGGGAGCGCGAGGACTGTGAGGAGCAGAACAGCGTGAGACCTTGCGCGGCCATTCATGGCGTGAACAGAGGAGGAAGAAACTTGTTTCTCTCGGGATTTTGTAAAGAGGTTTGCTGCGTGCGCACTGAGTTATTTGCACTCGAGGTCACACAACTCGACAGCTATGTGCAATTAAGTCACACGACTGGAGAACGGAATTTTTTGGTCTCACAACTAACAAATGTGTGCACATTGGTCACAAACGAAACACGTCGTCCCGTTTTGGACTGGAATTTTTCAGGAAAACCCCTGGATTAATATCACGAGGACTAAATTGAAAAATTCTATGTCAGGTGGGACGAGGACCAACTCGACGAGGAGGCGACGCAGGAGTTCGTCCGGCGCTGTGTGGACGAGCACCGGATCCTATACAGCGAGCATATGGTTGGCGGATCTGACGAGATGGTGGATGTGATCCGTAACACAAGCCTGTCGTTCAACCTGCTGGTGGTCGGCCGGCGACAAGCTCGCTGCCCTTACTCCGACTCCAACAGCGTCTCCATGGAGGTCTCCGGGGACGCGGCGGCCGACACCGACGTGGAGGCGCTCCTCCGCCTCTCCGACAACCTCGCCGCCGCCTTCCGCTCGCCCGACGACTTCCTTGCCGACGCGCGCATCGCCGTCCCGGGCGCGCCCGACCTGCGCGTCCACCGCTGCGTGCTCTCCGCCCGAAGCCCCTTCCTGCGCGCCGCCGCCGGCTCCCCCGCCGCGGAGGGCGTCCGGCTGGAGCTCCGGGAGCTCCTCGGCGACGAGGTGGAGGTCGGGTACAAGGCGCTGCAGCTCGTCGTCGACTACCTCCACAGCGGCCGGAGAGCGCCGCCCCCGCCCCTGCTGGCGGCCGCTGGAGAGCGCCGCCCCTCTGCTCGCGGCCGGAGAGCGCTGGAGCCTCGCCGAGCCCTCGTTCCCGCCGCCGGCCGCTGCCGGTCACTGTGTTCTACATGAGGTAGAAGACGACGCTGTAGAATTTTTCAATTTAGTCCTCGTAATATTAATCCAGGGGTTTTCCTGAAAAATTTCAGTTCAAAACGGGATTACGTGTCCCGTTTGTGACCAATGTGCACACGTTTGTCAGTTGTGAGACCAAAAAATTCAGTTTTCGAGTTGTATGACTTAAGTGCACATAGCTGTCGAGTTGTGTGACCTCCAATGCAAATAACTCGTGCGCACTGGCTGGCTGGCGCGCCCCCGGAAAGAAACGAGAGTGGTATGGTATCTGCATTCTGCAGCTGAGTTTACTTATTGAAATGCTCTTGGAAACGTGCGTTTCTTCCACTTGTGTTTTTTTTTGAAATGAAACCTCCACTTGTGTTAGACTCTGCAATGGATGAAACGCGTTGAACAAATTGCTGGCTTTCGAAAAGGGATGCTGCGCAACTTGCTAGTGTAATATTTTGTCTAGTCAGCAATGGCGACGGGAGTATTGGAATTTGGATCGACTTGAGGCCGAAAATCCGGGGAAGACTTGCATAGGATCTCCCCTTTAGGTGAGATCATAAGATCAAGCCATAAAAATCCTATTTAGACATTGTTAAAAAATCTAAGAAAATTATATGACATACCTACATGATGTTTTAACAACTCCACAAAATTTGAGCTCAAAATTCGATCTAGAGGGGTTCAACATTTCCTTTTCAGTTTTTCTTTCGCCCATGGTAGAGATTTGCAAATTTCGCGAAATTGACGAAATTTCAAAGAAATTATTCAAATATTTCGGACATATTCAAATTCTAGAGCTTAAAAATATTTACCAAAGTAAATAGAGAAGTCAAGCTTCGAACTCACAACCATGCACAGCAGTGACCAGACGCTCAACCAACAACCTAGGGCCCAACTTGTTTATTGATATTTGGTTTCTGCGTATTACAACCATTGGCTATTTCATATTTTCAAATTAAGCCGAATTTTTTTATCGAATTTAGCTTCTCTCGCTCCTCTCCGAGAATTTTTAATTTCGCGAAATTCGTCCGAAATTTCGACGAAATTATTTTCCGTGTCTACAGGTAGGGAAACAAAAAAGATAAATTGTACCATGAATAGTGTCAGGTTGGGTGAATAGTGTTTCACACTATTTGCACTGAAATTTCTCTTTTTTGGTTCTCTAAGTGTAGATCGAATTTGAAGCAGAAATTTTTTGGAGTTGCATGTATGACCTAGATGTGTGTTGTCCATTTTTTATAGAATATTTGAACATGTTTTGTGGATTATAAAAATTGATCTCATAGATCCTACAATTCTAGATCCTATGCAAGTTGTCCCCACGAAAATCCTCATCATCGTGCGTTCAGACCACTCGATTAACTAATGCAGATCCATCGGCGTCAGTACCCAGGTGCAGCGTATTCACATCTTTGCCCAACGTCGCCATGCAAGTTGCATGGATAGATTAAGCAACACTGCGCACTGCCGTCTCTGTCTCTCTCTTTCGAAAGAGCCAATTACATTTTCCAAATCGCGAGTACCAGTTGACTGGATTCCTCGTTGATCTTGGTGTGAACTCCTCAGCAGACGCGGTCGGAAATCCACGATGAAATAGTGGGCTTTATTTACTAGTAACCATGCACGTGCAACGCACGTCTCTACCTATATAAATTTAAGCATACCCTAAATACACAAAAAAAACCATGCAATGCACGTGTTGGCTAATGCAACTTAAAGCATGAATACTGAAAATAAAACATATAGTATAAACATTAAAAGTTTGCATTTCTCCAGCCAACATTGAAAATGTTTACATGACATAAAAAAGGTATATTGGACCTTAAAATAAGGTTATGCATATACAACGATTAACATGTACACTTATTTTATCAGCTGTGATAATAAGAGTTAATAATGTGTTATCATCATTTGAGATATTGATGCAAGATATCATCATTATAAAAGATAAGTGCAAACTACATCATCTGATAGCATTATCTTAGCTAGGAGTGTGACCATACCAAAGATTGCACAAGCAATCCTCATGTACAGTTTGATTATCGACAATACAAAATTAATGCCTCTAATATTTGTGTCCATCTCGTTGAAATTAAAACCTCAACATCAGGTGCACAAACTATGAGGTAAAGTTTGGATATACTGATACATAGATATTCACATTTGCCCACATGAAGTTCACATTCTATAAACTTGATACAATTTTTTTGCTGTCTCCATCTTGGCACATGGAGAAATGAGTACACTTGCCATGCAATTCAGACCATACTGGCAAGCAAGGAAAAGAAACAAATATTCAAGTTAAGATCCTTTGAGTACCTCCAAGCAACCTTCTTAATCCTTTTTTTTCCCTTGAAATGACAAATGTTTAGCTCGAGTCCTTGTACTCCTTTGTTTCTCCTACTATTAAAGAAATAGTAGAGCTGAAATGACTGTGTACTATTCAAACACAATAGTTTCTATCAAACGCAACGTGTGATGCGTCGAAGGCTCATGTTAATTGTCCTAACAAAGTCTCCTCTAAACTAAAGATTGAAAATATTTTGCATAGCTGTACCATATGGATTGAAGTCATTGAACAATACAACTTCATTCTTGTCATAAAGTGTAAACATATATTCGAAGCAGCAATTTAGAGTACTGAAAAAAAATCAGTTACTTACCTTGATGATATAGAGCATCATGTCTTTTGGCGAACTGAAACTTCATCCGGCAGAAGGAATTAAAAATGCAAGGCATAAAGAAATGCAATTAGCTGTAAATTACGTGCAACAATCATTTGATGAAATGCAGGAAAAAATGATGAATAACCTTCCACCGTAAATTAAGTTTATCAGCTGCATAACTGACCATTTTGATGAAATGCACCGAAAAAATGATGGCCCGCCCAGCTTTTACACAATTTTTTTACTACTATATGCATCTAAAGACCAGCACAGCCCATGAGCACAGAACGGCCTGCACCCTCTTCACGTTACCATGTCTGTTCTGCTCGTGCTCGAGAGAAGCAGCGGCCAGCCGGCCATGGGTTTGGGGGGTGCCTGTCTTACGATTTAGACAAGAAAACAAGGGGGGTTTGGGGGAAATCGGTGGAGGCCAGAGGAGGCAGCAGTTCCGCGCCGCCGCCTGCAGCCAGGAGGCGGCCAACATCACCGCAGCTGCTGCAGAGACGGCCGCATCGCACGGGCACGGCGGCACCGGCCGGAGGTTTAGCAGCCGGCAAGCGTCGCCTGCGACCGAATCGAAGCCTACTCCTCTCCAACTATTTTGGCCAGAAATTTGATAGCACGGGATGGAGGATGTTTACCCTCCTGTGATGCATCGGCTAAGATGGTTGTCTTCGGCGGCGGCCTCCGTCACCGTCAGCGATGTGGCCGCAGACTGGAGCGCATGGAGTGGATGGCCGCGGCGTACCTACCGGAGTGGAATTTTTCGCGGTGGGCTGCTTCGCAGGAAGAGGGCGGCATTCAGGACCGATTCCGAGAAGCGGTGCGCGTGCGGCTGCGGGGCAGTTTATGGCTGCAATTTCGGATCTAATCAGTGGAGTAATTAGCGGAAGGATACTGATTTGAAGCGGCAACGTGAGGATAGGCTGAACGCGAGCGAACTGACCATGGAGACAACACGGATCGTTGGATGCAATAGTTTGACGGTCACGATTGATTGGATCACCCCTCTCTCTCCCTTTTTATATTAGTGGTGATAAAATGAGAGGAAAGCCAGTTTCGAGTGTGGGTCTCTCGATAAAAGCAATACTTTGGAGGAGTAAACTCCGGTAGGGATGAGTCCAAATCCTGCCCATGAGGCCATGAGTCGTGGCATATTAGAAACTCCTGCATATATAATCTCAACAAATAGGGTCGATGACATCAACAAATAGGATTTTGTTCCTGAGGCAGATTTTGTTCCCTATTTCTGGCGCCGTAAGGGCGATGATGCTGATGACGAGTCTGGGGGTGCTGAGGATGGTTTAGAGGAATCCACACAACATCCCAATATGAGTGCGGCGATGAATACAAACATGGATGTTGACACGAGTCAAGCACCGAGTGCGGCGGTGAAGGGGAAGTCCGTGGCCTCTCTACACGGTACTGCACAGGGGCATGCGTTTGCTATCACTCCATATAACCCACACCCGCAAACTCCTCGCGGGATTGAGATAGTGGCTCGAATTGGTCGTACTTCGCCCGGTCTTCTTCGCTCATGTGGTGCAGCGGATTCTGTTATTTCAGGCGAAGGTTCTCCAGGGGCTTCCTGCAGCCAGCTCCAGCTCGCTGACCAAGCGTCGCGGCCCACCACCGGCCTGCCTGGGGCGCTGGACAGCGAGGTCGTGGAGCAGATGTCACTGCAGGCCGTCACTGCGACGGTCGAGGCTTCCGGCCCAGCTGGACGCCGGGGCCCTCTACGCTCCATCGCGCGGAGGCGGTGGATAGCGGCCCACCTGGGCCGCCGAAGGTTGCTGAAGACGGGCCGGCCATGGCTTGCGGCCCGACGGGGCTCCAACACGCGCTGGCGCTGGTTCGCAACCCAACGGAGACACCGACTGCTGCGGAAGGCCGTCAGCTGATGGGCTCGGCGGGGTGGGCCGGGCAGATTTCGCTCCAGGCCAACACGGTGCCAGGCCTGGAGGTCTTCTCTGCTGGCTCGCCTACTGGGCTGCCTGCGGCTGCTGTGCCGGTCTCCGGGGAGGGCTCTTCTTCGCCAATGCCCCCCTGGATGGACTCGCTCCGCGCGCTGTAGGGACGGGTTTGGTCTTGTCTCCGACAAAGACCAACCCGCCCCTGTCTTCTCCAGGATCTGCGGATGCGTTAGCTGGGTCGGCTGCTACTTCGCTGTGCCGACCCAGGCTAATGTCTCCCCGGTGGCTACGTACATGGAGGGAGGATCTTTCACGCCATCCACCCCTACACCCACCACTGCGACCTATGACGGGGTCACCCCGTCCCGTCGTAGTGAGAGGTTCGGTGTGGAGATGGACGGAGCCTCTGCGACGGATGAACATTCGGTGACGAAGGCCATGCGACTCAAGGCAGTGCGTAACCTCGACTTCTCCGGTATGGAAATGTCTTCTAAATCATTTCTTTCTTTTTCCCCACAGTCGATTCATTCCAAGCTTAGTAGTGTAGGTGTTAGTCTCGGTAATAGTAAAAATCAAGTTAATTTATCAACTAAAGTCTTGAGACAATATGGAATTTGACCGTCTAACGGTTATTCCTAAAGTTTCGACTGGGTTGTCAGCCACCTACGATGATGAGGAAGAAGCGATTGCCACATCAGATGGTCAGCTTATTTCTCATCTAATTGGTGAAGTGTTGGATAGTGGTTTGGATGACGACGGGCTAAGTTCATTATATGAGCTAAAAGCATCCGGTCGGAAATCTAAATCTACAGCCAACAAGTCACGGAAACGGTCCAAGTTATCCAAATCCCCCACGGTTTCCCGATGAATGGCATGTTTAAAAATAGCAGAGGTCTTGGTGACTTGGCTAAACACTTGCACTTCGCGGACTGTATTGGGACTATAATTTGGATTTCTTAGCTATTTCTGAGACGGGTAGACGTGAGTTCTCACAATCTCTCTTGAACCGACTATCGGGCGGTATTGAGTTTGAGTGGTACTCGCGGCCCCCTCATGGTCGCTCCGGGGGCATTTTACTTGGCGTCAGGACTGACACCATGGAAGTGTTGGAGGTTACGGAAGGCAACTTTCATATCAAATTGCACATCCGTAATAAATCCGATAACTTCATTTGGAGTCTTGTCGCCGTGTATGGACCAGCCCAGGATGAGGCCAAGACCTCTTTTCTTGTGAGATGGTAAACCTGGCAAAAGATAACCCGCACCCTATGATCATTGGTGGGGATTTCAACCTGCTATGGTTTCCATTTGAGAAAAGTAGGGTCGGTTTGACAACCGTTGGCCTCTTTTGTTCAATGCAGTCATTGACAGTTTGAACTTAAGAGAGATCACAATGGTCGGGAGACAATTCACTTGGGCTAATTCTCTCCCGGAACCTACATACGAAAAGTTAGACCGTGTACTGATGGATACTGATTGGGAATCTCGGTTCCCATTGGTGTCGGTACGGGCGCTTGAACGTATTGAGGGGCTGTCGACCATGCTCCCATTCTATTGACCACCGGTATGCCTAGACCACAATGTAAACCACGTTTCAAGTTTGAACTTGGATGGTTACATCGTGAGGGTTTCCACGAGATGGTTAAAAGAATTTGGGAAAGACCGGTTGCTGGTGCCACGCCGATCCAGAGGTGGAACAATAAGATTCGTGCTCTACGCACGCACCTTGTTGGCTGGGCTCGCCATACTACTGGTTTACTTAAAAAAGAAAAGATACGACTTTCCTCTATAATCGATGCTCTAGAGGCATTAGCGGAGGTGCGCCTGTTATCCGAGCAAGAGATTGAGCTAAAAAGCCAATCGAACGCACAGATAGCGAAACTTCTGCGTGAGGAGGAGTTAAAGTGGTACCAAAGATCCAAAGCCCAATTTATCCTGGAAGGAGATTCGAACACTCGCTATTTCCACAGTATTGCCAATGGCAGACATAGGAAAAAGCGTATTCACTCTCTTGTACAGGAGGAGGGAACGAGGAGGGCCATGAACAACTAAAGTCGTACATTACTAATTATTATAAGGGCCTGTTCGGAGCTCCAGAGGAAGGAAACTTCACTTTGGATGAGTCTCGAACAGAGGATATACCCCAGGTTTCAGATGAGGAAAATAGTCTACTCACTAAACTCTATTCAGAGGATGAGGTGAGAAAGGCAGTCTTCCAAATGAAACTTAACACAGCTCCTGGTCCCGACGGCTTCCCGACAGAGTTCTACCAGAACTTTTGGGATGTTATCAAATCGGATCTACTGCAGCTATTCGCCTGTCTACATGATGGACAACTAGAGTTGTTTCGTCTCAATTTTGGTGAGATAATTTTACTACCTAAGGTTAACGAGGCAGAAAGGATTCAACAATACAGACCAATATGCCTCCTTAATGTTAGTTTTAAAATTTTCACCAAAGTGGCTACGATTCGACTGAATAGTGTGGTGACCATGTAGTTCATCCGTCTCAGACAGCTTTCATGCAAGGGCGTAACATCCTAGATGGAGTGGCGATCCTACATGAAACTGTTCACGAACTACATCGGAAAAAGCTGAATGGGGTCATCCTTAAAATTGATTTTGAGAAAGCTTATGATAAAGTCAATTGGTCTTTTCTCCAACAGACCCTCAGAATGAAAGGTTTTTCTACTGAGTGGAGAGCGCTAGTAGATAGCTTTGTTTCGGGAGGAAGTGTAGCCATTAAAGTCAATGATGACACTGGCAAATTCTTCCAAACGAAAAAAGGCCTTAGACAAGGTGACCCACTATCGCCAATACTATTTAATATAGTGGCGGATATGTTGGCTATCTTGATCGAACGCGCTAAATCTGAGGGCCAAATTGAAGGAGTGATTCCACATCTTGTCGATGGTGGTTTATCGATTCTTCAATACGCCGATGATACAATTCTCTTTATGGAACATGACATCGATAAAGCTCGTAACTTAAAGCTGATTTTGTCAGCCTTCGAGCAACTGTCGGGTCTTAAGATTAATTTCCATAAAAGTGAACTGTTCTGCTTCGGCGAAGCTCAAGATAACGCCGCCTTGTATGCTGAACTTTTCGGCTGTGAGCAAGGTCAATTTCCTATCAACTATTTGGGTATTCCGATTCACTATCGGAGACTTACAAATGCTGAGTGGAAAAAGGTGGAGGAAAGACTTCAACTACGTTTAAACAGCTGGAAAGGCAAACTGCTATCCCTGGGTGGAAGATTGGTGCTCATAAATTCGGTGCTGACGAACATGGTACTGTATATGATATCATTCTTCCAATTACCTAAAGGAGTCTTAAAACGATTGGATTATTTCCGATCTAGATTCTTTTGGCAAGGGGATTGTGAGAAGAAAAAGTATCGACTAACTAAGTGGAGTGTGGTTTGCTGTCCTAAAGACCAAGGAGGGCTCGGAGTTCATGACCTTGAGGTCAAGAACAGAGCTCTGCTTGGTAAATGGCTCTCCAAGCTTCTCTATGAAGATGGAGCTTGGCAAACCCTCCTTAGGAGAAAGTATGTGGGATCTCAAGCCGTATCTCAGGTTATTTGGAAACCTGGTGATTCGCACTTCTGGTCAGGCCTTATGGCTACGAAGAAGTTCTTTTTCCCTCAAGGTTCTTTCTCAATTAGGGATGGATCGGAAGTTCTTTTTGGGAGGACAAATGGCTTGGCCAATCCACTCTCCAAGAACAATATCCGGCTCTATATGCAATTGTACGAAACAAGAGCGACACGATCGCTAAGGTGTTGGGTTCCCACCCACCAAATGTTTCGTTCAGGAGAAGTTTACTTGGAACGAGACTAGCATCCTGGAATGCTTTGCTCCGCCGATTGGATTCCATCAATCTTTCGGAAGGCCGAGATAAATTTCAATGGAATCTTACGAAGAATGGTAAATTCTCGGTTGATTCCATGTATAGAGCATTAATCTTACCCGTAGGTCCGGTCGATATTAAAGATAATAATAAAATTTGGAAGATGAAGATCCCGCTGAAAACTAAGGTGTTTGCGTGGTATCTTCGTCGAGGAGTAATTCTTACAAAAGATAACCTTGCCAAACGCAATTGGCACGGAAGTAGAAAGTGTGTCTTCTGTCATCACGATGAGACCATTACACACCTTTTCTTCCAGTGCGAGTTCGCCAGGTCTATATGGTCAGCCATCCAGATAGGTTCTACCTTACATCCTCCGCGTTCCGTTGCAAACATTTTTGGCAACTGGTTAAACGGGGTAGATCCTAGGTTCAAACTATTCAGTAGGGTGGGAGCGCTTGCCGTTATTTGGTCGCTGTGGCTATGTAGAAATGACAAGGTTTTTAACGATAAAAATGCTTCTTCCATGCAGGTGATCTATCGGTGTACAGCTACGCTATGAGCATGGTCGGCCCTGCAACGTGTGGAGCACCGAGACTTGTTTTTGGAGGTGGCGTCACGTTTGGAGGCGGCGGCCAGGGAGTTATTCTCCCGGCATGGATGGCAACATAGCCTCCGGATCGACCTCCCAGCAGCCTAGGCGGATTTACAATTTCTCATTCTGATATGTAATTCACCTATTTTATTCTTCAGCATCGGGTACTTGTGAACTCGTGAACTAATGGCTGTGTGCATCCTAGCTATGCAGAGGCCGGGTGTAATGCTTAAAACTTTTAAGTAATAAAATCCCTTTATCTAAAAAAAACACTACACTACACATAAGAGAAAAAGATGTAAGATACGTATGCTGGTAGCACAAATATGTTGGAAAACAATTAAAATCAATCAAATGAATGAAGCAAGCAAGCAAAAAATCTATAACTCTCTATCCTTACTTCTACTTCTATGTGGTATCCAACAGTGAGTTAGATTCTGATACCAAGCTTTGTGGTATCCCCTGTTCCCTCGTATTTTAGCTCCAAGAACACTAACAATATGACAATTTGATAAAAATTCCAAACCAATATATATTAAGGTTCGGAACCCGATAGATTATAACAGTTGGGAGGCAATATCTATAGAGGATCTCGCACAAACACCAATATTGATATTATTTATCCAGTACAGTCAGAAGAATTTTAGTAGTGTATATCATGAACCCCATCAGCACCGACCTGAACATCGCAATATACGCAAGGAGGACAAGGCAACCTAGGAATCCCGGCACTACAAGTAGGGACGTGCTGAAGGAAAACACAACCATTGGGATCACAATGAAGTGGCTCTTTCCATGTCTCATGCTTCTTCTTCCTCAATCCCCTTTCTCGTTCAAACTCACACCTCACGAATTGTATCAGATCTTGTTGTAATCAGGTAAACCCTAGGCAATACCTTACACCTCATATCAAACCATCCATCCACCCTTCCCTCACCTACCGTTCACAACTCTAGAGTCCATAGTTTAAATCACCTCCAGAAGTAAGTCCATGAAGAGAAGGAAGTCGCCATGGATGAGAACAAGGAGTTGTTCAAGTAGACTAAGCAAGAGAGTCATGCGTGTGTCATGGAAAAGGCACTAGAGAATCTCTCCAACGACATCAACGCATGGCACCCTTAGCTCGAGACCCATGTCGATGTGCTTCGCTCTACGGTCACCGCGATGCAACAGTAGTTGGTGGACACTAGTACAGAACGACACATCGGAAATGGGCCAAAAACCCCATCAGAAATGGAGAAGTGGTCCGTGTCCCCGCCTCCGTGGCTGATGTGAAGGCCCTCATCGGTAACGGAGCCAAAAAAACGTCACCGATGAGGTTAAGTTTTGGCAACGGTTGATTTTGATCTCCGTTGCCGTAGTTTGACCTGATCAGTTACGGACATCTTGGTTTAACCATTTGCATTGAGATGTTTTCGTAAGTGGTTTTTATTTATTTAGCCTGCAATATATATTTCGTGCCGCATTTGATCTCACACAGCACAAATACTAAAACGGTAACAGATTTCATTCATATCACAATGTAACCTTTACATTTCCATCACAATTTCACCTTTACATTTGCATCACAAGATGTGACAAACATAAGAGGTAAAACGATAACAGATTTCATCTATACTAAGCCTATCATGTCAAAGAATGAAAAGAATTAACGATTTCTTCCCTACATCCTTTTCCACAATCCTCGCAGGTGTCACTCTAGCAATCTCTTCTTATCTCAGCTTCCTGAGAGAAGGATGTTGAAGTTTTGGACCCTATACATTAGTAAATAGAGTTACAATTGTTAAGTACCAAGAACACTATGAATTTAAGCAAAGCTGAAATAATATCTTACCTATGTCTTGAGCTGGCTCTTATTGATGAACCGGAGCAGCCAACACACGGCTTGTCAACAAGATATTGCCATGTCAGCAGCTTCATAGGATGCCTGACAGCGATCTTGCTTTCCATGGAGGCCACCACCGGCTCTGGATTTTTTATGCGGTGTCACTGAAATCTAATCTAATACGTCACTGATGTGACATTTCAGCGACACTGTATAAAACACTCTTACTTAAAAAATATTTTATGCAGTGTACCAAAACGTCACAATAGCGACGGTGGATATGTAAGGTGGGGTTTGAAAGGGAACAACTTGATATCCCTAAATGTAAATGAGGATTTATGTTAGTTCTGACACTACTAGATAGAACGAAGAATTTAACACAATAAATGAAGTATATAGTAGTATATAGTGTGTACTGACTTGTGTATATAATTGAAGGACATTATGGGAAATTAACAAACACTACTGTCTTGAGTAGTGTTTGTTGTTTTTTCTGTGTCTCCGACTTTTTTATGTAGTGTCACCGAAATAGACTCCTGTTTTCACATGATCTAGACAAGTTAGTTAAACTACAACTGGTTGCAAGGCACAATAGGCAAGTTAAATACATCATAACATGAACAAGTTAGCAGGTGCACAATAGCCAAGTTAGCTACATCAAAGAGTACACAATAGGCAAGATAGAACTATTGGATGTGAACTGAACTACTATCAACAAGTTAGCTAAACTACAACCGGTTGTAAATGCACAATAGGCAAGTTAACTACATCAAGAAATGATCTAGATAGAACTACCGGATGTGAACTGAACTACTATCAACAAGTTAGCTAAACTAACACTGGTTGCAAGTGCACAATAGGCAAGTTAACTATGTCAAGAAATTATCTAGATCGAACTACTGGATGTGAACTGAGCTGCTCTAGCAGGTGCACAATAGGCAAGTTAGCTACATCAAAGAGTGGATCTGATACCTTCTTCACGTCGCCGTTGGATCGATCTAGCAGATCCGGAAGAGGTGCAGGCAGAGGAAGCGGACACAGCGACGACCTCGCCGTGCCGGGGGAGATGGCGAAGACCTCGCCGTCTCGGGGGAGATGGTGAGACATCACCATCTCGAAGGTGACGGCGACACCGGTGATAGCCGTCGTCTCGGTGGAGATGGCGCCGCCACGGCGCCAGCGATGGCCGCAACGCAGGAGCCGCCGCCACGAACAGATCAAGCATACTGGAACAGTGAGGAAAAGAGTGAGTGTTAGGTTTTTCTTTGTACGCCCATGTACTGAGTGTTTCCTTTGTGTTTCTTCCACTGAGGAGTGGGGCCTACGCACCGACTCTCTGGAATTTCTTCTACTCTCTGGAATATTATTTTCCCTAATCTCTACTATATGGAGAAAACCACTAGGATACTTATATTAATATTAGTGATTACTACATTACACACGCAGTACATATTAATAATAATAAAGTAAATTACATATGGAGAACTTATAGAACTACTACTAGCTACTTCTTGTTTTTCTTGCGCCCTGCATCCACGCAATCCTCCTCCTTCTCACGGCCTCGCTTGTTGGGGGCCATCGGAGGTGGTGGTGGCGGCGGCAGCATATCGGAGGCGGTGGCGGTGGCTTTCTTCTCCGTCGCCGGGGTTCCCTTCTTCGGGACCGGCGCCTCCGCCTCGTCTTCGTCCTCCTCATCGTCGTCCACCTCCTCCTTCTCCTCTTCGGTTGACTCCTCATCGGAATCAACCTTCGGCGGGCCCAGCATCAAGGTGAGATCATGGTAGTTGGCGATTTCTTTGTCGTCGCTCGTCTCCGGCGTCAATCCTTCAACGAACTCTCCGCTGATGGGGGGACTATCCCACGGCGACAGAGTGTGCTCCTATGTGTCGTTGCTGCGAGGCATCTTTGCTAATCAGTAGCAGGGAGCGAGCGAGAGAGATGGACAGCAGATACTGTGGCGTCTTGAGCTAGCAGGGATTGGGGTTTTTAAGAAGTAGTGGGCGATGCCACTACGCCATGGCATTTACTCGCCTCGCATCGAATTCCAAGAAGATGGAACGTAACCAAATTGCAAACGGTCACAGAAAAATGACCGTTGCCATAGAACCACATATCGGAAACGGAGCCGGAGTTATAACCGTTGCCAATAATATGGGTAACGGAGTTAATACTTTCTCCGTTACCTATCTTGACGGGCCAGCCGCGGACCAGGTCAGGTTTGTATGCACCGACCGGGCGGAAAGCGCGATTTTCCGTCGCCTATCTCGTGTCGTTACCCTAGAGGGGCATCCGATGTGTCGTTCTGTACTAGTGGGACAAGCCGCGGGGAGAGCATCGCCCTGAGGTCGACTGAGGAGAATCCTATACCGGCTCATTTTTTTGGAGCCCATGTATTACCAGTGGCCACATCTCTTCTCGCCAAACCGCCGATTGGGACAGATCAAGGGCAAGGCCTCGATGACCTACACTAGTAGAAACAGGGGCTTCGGTGCGGCCTTTTTGTACCGGTTAGACAGGAACTGGTACTAAAGGGGGCATTAGTACCGGTTCCAGAGTCGAGGCGGCCGGCTGGAAGCCGTCCCGGAGTCTCGGTTGGTGCGGGGCCTTTTGTCCCGGTTGGTATCGGGACGAAAGGGTTGGGGCAGACGGCTGCAGTGGGGGGCCCCACGCCGAGACCCTTTAGTACCGGTTCGTAACACGAACCGGTACTAAATGACCATCTTTAGTACCGGTTCGTATTACGAACCGGGACTAAAGTTTCCCCTATATATCTTCTTCCACCCGAGCCCAGCTCCATTTTTCCTGCTCGAGCACAACTCCATTTTTTACTCTCTCTCTTTCCTCTCCCGAGCTCGAGTTCACCCATTTTTCTCCAACATTTGTCAAGATTGGTGGCACCTACCTATACAAGGGTTAGCAACTTTATCCTCTCTTCCGGCATTTCAAGTTTACCTCATTTTATTGCTAGTTTAACTCATTTGATTTTTGTAGGGCTAGCTAGGTGTTTGATGAAATGTCTAAGTTAGGGATTTCATTTGTTTTATATGCATTTTGAGCTCAAATTAAAGTATGATTTGTGGTTTTTTATAGTGTCGTCCCGTCCCTTTGTCATCGCCGTCGATCGCCCGCGCCGCCCCGTCACCGACACCACCTCGGTGAGCCTCTTGTTTTTATCTTTTATTTTAAAAAATCTTAGCTGTATGATTTAGATGCATAATTATTACTTGTATAATTTTCTTATTTGTATAATTGTTTGTCATATATAGTGTCATGGTTTTAACATCTGTCCACACCGGCTCTCGTCCGCTCTATTATTCGGATGTGGTACGATTGTTTGTTATAACTATATATTTGTTTAATTTCGTGTTTATGACAATTATGCCGACCAACTTGACATAGATATATATTTTTCTAGGAGGTAGCTGAACGGAAATTCCAACCGACCCTATTGTCGAGTTTTTTGAAAAAAAAACAATGATTTGAAAGAAAAATTAAAAAGTAGTGAAGATCTTCGTCTCCAATACTTAGAAGAGAAGATGAAATTGGAGTTCAAGTTTGCCGACGTCGTCGATGATCACGAGATCAAGATGGAGGCAATGCGCTTGGATCACGAGATCAAGATGAATGCAATGCGCTTGAAACTTAAAAAGATTAGAAAATATGCCATTAGTCAAGAGACATATTTGATTGAATTCTATTTCTTTGCCGGGCAGGGTTTGAAAACAGTTCATCGCGGAAGAACGCGGTGAATGGAAAGATAAGCTGGAGTTTAAGGCTAACAACGTAAGTAGTATCTCTCTAATTTTAGTTTCAATACCATTATCATTCTCTAGATTATTATTTGATTGAATTCTATTCTCGTATAGTGGTGCCTGCGACAACCACAGGAGACGGATTTATGTGGATACTACGTTTGCGAGTACATTCGCATGAATGTCAATGAGAGAGTCAATAGTCGAAAAAATCAAGAGGTACGTAAACATCATTCATAACTTTATTTTGCTACCATCAATTGTGTTTAGTTTCCTTCATAATTGATTTGATCTCCTTCCTTTAAAGATGGCAAGAAAGCGGAACCAGCTCCTACCAAAAAACCGCGTAAAAGCAATTGCGGAGGAATTGACGGGATTTTTCCTTACGGAGGTCATAGCTGAATCCGGAGAATTCCACTATATAGAAAAAATAGACTCCCTCCATGTACTAGCAGTGATCTCCATGTAATGAGTACTTTATATGTGTACATATATATACCAAGTTGTATGTATGTTATGTGATCTTCACGTGTGCGAATTTTTTTTTGTGCATCGACATGATCTCCTCCAAAACCCTAAACCCTGAAAAATAAGCGAAAAGAAAAAAAGCAGAAACCCTAAACCCTAAAAAATAAGCGAAAAGAAAAAAAACAGAAACCTTTAGTCCCGGTTGATGTTACCAACTGGGACCAAATATCCTCCATCCGTGCGCGCAGCTCCGCCCACGTGGATGTCTTTAACACCGGTTTGTGGCCTACCGGGACTAAAGGGGGGGGGGGGGGGGGGGGGGGGGGGGGCCTTTAGTCCCGATTAAACTGTCCCGGTTACACAACTGGTGTTAAACGACCTCTGAAACCGGTATTGAAACCCCTGTTTCTACTAGTGCTACATCTTCACGGGGGTGGCTCTTGGAGTCTTCTATATTCCAGGGCCTACCCCGGTCACGGACATGATCGTTTTCCATACCACGCTCAGCACGTCAGTCGTTTTCACAGTTGGAGCAAAGCCAACCGGCCATCACTGCAATTTTCTGTGTTTGGTGACAATCCCCGAACGTGGAAAACGTTGGCTAAGTAGTACCTTATCACGTGTTTCCATATTCATGAATCATATTGGGTTCTGATGCCGACTTTGAATTTTGTTGGTTCACCAAAATTTGATAATATTTTGTTCGAAATTTTGTGGGTAGCTTAGATTAATTGGAGAACCTTTTGTGCACTGCTCTATATTGTTAGAATATATCGTGAGATTTGAAAATCTCATCAACAATCTCATTGCTTACTCTAATGTAATCCATCCTTTGTATTTTTCGACTTGATTCACAAATGGTCCTGAGGAGAGAAATTACGGTTGTGATATGGTGCAACGCTATCAAGACATGGACACTTCTTGTTCACTGATATGTCGCAAGGGGAAGTTCCCAGCGTCAAACATCCCAACTACTGCTACGATGAATATCCTTGCCGAAGCAGGCCACTATCACTACCTCCACCTCCTACAGTGGCGGAGCCAGAATTTCAACTCTGTGTAGTCAATATGAAATTGTGTAGTCAAATACACGTATTTATAATATTTTTATTATTATTCGCATAACTAGCAAAGTGGCCCGCTTACATGCGCGGGCGACATCTTGATGGTCTCTTTAAAATTTCTCATATAACATACAAAAGGGAAACAATTTCGGGCAATCTAATAAAATGTTGGCATATTAATAAATCCTAGGATGGCATGTTCTAGTTAGTACTATTTTTTGTATATGTTCCATTTTGTACTATATTTTTTAGTATTAAGAGAAGTAATAACTTTCTAATATTTTTATTAAGTTGTAATTCTTTTATTTTACTTAATACATTTTATATGAAAAAATTTAGTAATCAATGAATCTTGTTTTAATGACCTAAATGTGATATATATTCATATATATTTAAATTTCCCTGATAGTATGTATTTGTAAAGCTTTTGGGACCCTTAATTTTTGGTCGACTCAGAATCGACTTAATTCATCTGATGTCACCACGATTTTGTAGCGTGGCAATATTGGTGTATCATGTGAATATTTTTTGGTATTGCCTGAATATTTTTTTTCTCAGTTGTAAATTATGTGCAAGTGATATTTAAGTAGCAAGTTTGCATCTCATGTATAACTGAGATATCGCGGTGCAAATCTAATAGTTCTGTGCTCGATTGAGGTCTGTTTAAATTTTGAGTCGATTAAGAATTATCAGCAACTTCACTTGGATTTTCCCAAAAGTTTATGCGGTTGTGAGTCTCCTGCATACGTCTATAATGCATTGGAAAGTAAGTGACTTGTTAAAATAATGACAAATACTCTACTTCTTTCACTCTCTTCCGTCAGTCGTCCCTGTTTTTCCCCACTGCACACCGTTTCACTTCCCCACTTTTCTCCGCCGGTGGTCTCTAAATCTGGTTGTCTCCCACTCTCCGGTCCTAGAAATCCAGCGAATTCAGACCGCCGAAGTTTTCCCGCGCCTACGAATTGAGCGTACAAATGGAGCGTGAGGTACTGCTGTTGGAGCACCATGGCGTTGAAGAGGTCCAGGCACCTTGGGTTCGACCAGGAGTGCGAGGCTTCTGACGCAGTGTCGCAATAGATGGCGGTCTCCCGGACGTCTACTTGGAGAAGATAAATTGCCTGGTGCATTTGTTTTGAATCGGTGAGGACGCTGCCATGATTTGGTACCTGACTGTTTTTTTTTTTTGCTTTCCATTCTGCAATTGAAGTACCCATACATTCTGTTGTGCACTCTTTTTTTCGAGTCAATCTGAGTGTCAGCTTCGTATGGTGCTACTTGGTTCAGTGAGTTTTCATCCTCAGGTCTTCTGTATGCGTTGCTCATATGGGTTGGAAGCAGCCTTTTCGTTTTCCATTCCGTCTTGCGCCATAGCATTAGTATCTCGCCAAGCTATTTCGGAAATTAAGTGATTAGTACAGTCATATCATTAGCATGCCTATTTTTTCTCATAGTATCATATATATAAAGATTCCAAATTTTTAATATTAGTCATTGTCTGTCCGATAATTGACTGTCACCTTCAAGATTTCAGTATTATTGATAGTTAAGGGTCATACTTTCCATTCCGTCTTGCGCCATAGCATTAGTATCTCGCCAAGCTATTTCGGAAATTAAGTGATTAGTACAGTCATATCATTAGCACGCCTATTTTTTCTCATAGTATCATATATATAAAGATTCCAAATTTTTAATATTAGTCATTGTCTGTCCGATATTTGACTGTCACCTTCAAGATTTCAGTATTATTGATAGTTAAGGGTCATACTTTCTAGGATGTGTAAGTGAGATTAGTTTATCCCACTTTACACATCCTTGATACTTCTCATTTTTCTTCTTCAGATGGTTTTGGTTTATCTTCAAGCCAAAGTGCACATGTTTAAATAAGTCACATACCAATGATTGTATAGAGGTTCATGGCTGTATTGTTTTCGTTATATAAGTAACACTCTGATGGTGGTCTGATGAGATATTGCAGTGGTCTTACCATATAATTGTTGATCCAAGGTATGTTACCTATTAGTCTGCTGCTAAGAACTTAGATCTGCAGTTGTGTACTATGAACCATGTTACATTTAAAATGTCAGTAATTGTCCATTTGAATCCCTTTGCAATCAAACTTACTGATGAAACCATGTTTACAGACTGCCCCTGTCTTTTGTTGATTGTCATAGCAAAGCACACTGAAATTGGATATTGTTGATGTTTTAGAAGGAATGGTCACGCTGATTCTGTTGGTGACATTATTATTTTTGGAATATACACCTTTTCTTGCACATGAGTTCCTGTTATTATCTGTGCCTCGATGCATCTTCTTCCAAGATGTATAATCAGATTATCCTTGTACCATTGCATAGCAAAGAAGAAGAAACATAAATAGTATCCGTGGATGCGGCTAACTGGTAATCTTAATTCTGATATTCCGGGGTTGCTCCATGGACTATGTAGTTGCATACTTGCATTAGGAATTCGACCACAAAGTGTCTGGCAACGGAAACCTAGCCTGTTAACACCAAAGAAGTGGCAACTTCTGTGATTGTCTACCAGTTTCGGTAGTTAAGGTAGTTGGACCTAAGAGCACTGCAGCTCACACATAATTGCATGTTCCAGTTTGTCTCCTAACTATATGTAATGATAAAACCACTAATAGAGTTATGAACAGTAGTATACCCAAGAACCTTTTACACGAAAGTTGCATGAATCGTAAGTTCTTCCTAGCAGACTACCTACCCTAGAAGTATATCTTCTTTATTTATTTGTGAACCGAATTCAGTTTTCACTGTAGCTATCCTAAAATGAAAAATTGTATTATTTTTCTATCTAGGGACTCAAAGCAAGGTCAGAAATAATATAGTAGCATTTTCATGAAGATACAGATTTCATCATATTTCCATGAATTGTTTCTAAAAAAACTTGATGAACTTATAATATATAAATTATCTAGGTTGAGTGCAAGTTTTTGAAAGTATATAAGAGTATGATTGAACGATTCTCATAGGGCCACCAAAATTGCGGAGGTTAAAACTTGAGTACATGAAGAGAGTACAACAATGTGAATAGATTTTTGAGTGTTAGTGAACAATCTTTATCTTGCAAATTAATTTTTTTTGGGGGAGAATAGGTGTAGCAAGTAGTTATTAAAAATATTTTTAAGCAGCCAAAAGGTTGGAAACTTACATAATTGAAGTCTATCTTGTTCTCTCCTTTATTCGAAAAACAGGGGGCGCCAAATGCGCCTAACTTTATTCAGCTCAATAGCAATGTACAGCCATTATTACAATGTCCTGCACCGATGATCTGGAGGTAGCCTGCAAGAAATTTGCCACAACATCTCTAGAATCCAAACGCAACAACGGGTAATCAAGCCTTCTGGACGTCGCCACCTTCGCGAGCACCTGATTATCCGTTAGAAAAGTTGGGTTTTGTATGTGAAGAACTTGCGCCAGTGTCGCTCCGAAGAAAAGGCTAGTTGCTTCAGCCTGAAACACCGATGTAGTCCTTTGGGAGGCCGCCTGAATCATGATGGAGTACCTCCTTCCAGCCAGCATCAAAAAAGATTACAGGACCTGGATTTAATCTATCGGTAGAAATTGTTGATCCTTGTGTCGTGCTATGTGTAATAGCCTTTTGGTGCTGCTTCATCTTGTCCTGAAGGCTTGTGTCATGAACCTGCAACAATTCTTGATTAGCAGCAAGCGCCCTAGCATTGATACTAATTTGATAAGGCTCCCTTTTTTCCTGTCAATAAAAATCAATGGATCCATGGTACTGTAGTACGTGTTGTCGTTTCTTTTATCTCCATAAAAAATCAATGGATTCTTACTGTAGCACCACAATTCCATTGAGCGCTGGTATCACCAAAAGGACGAGCCTCCAAAATAACACATGTTAGCAAGAATAGGGGATACGAAGATTTTAAATTACCTTCAAACAATCACACTATTTTCTTTCACTCTGGTGCCATCAAACGTACCTACTCCCTCCGTTCCAAAATACTTGTCTTCCATTTCTCCAAATTTGGATGTACCTATACACAAAAACATGTCTAGGTACATCCGAATTTGGAAAAATGGAAGACAAGTATTTTAGAACGGAGGGAGTAACTTGGAGTGCCTGTGGCAGTTCCGTTGGCCGAAAATTTCCGATCGTTCCGATCGTTGAAGAGCAAGCTAGCTCGTTCACGTCTAGCTGCTCCCGTACGATTACAAATCCATCAGCTTCGAGTGGCCAGCTGATTGATCTAGTGCTGTAAAACCTACATACGTTATTAATTAGCAAGGAAAAAAATCTACAGGAGCTCAAACATGCATATCTGGTTCCGATCTCTCCACTTGCTTTTTGGCTGGAAAGGCACCAGAGCGCTGCTGCCGTGCTGCGTCTGTACAATCAGCACAACCATGCTTAGCAAAGCTGACTTAATAATACCTGAAGTGGTTACGGTCCAATTGCTGCGGCCGGCGGACTGGCCAAGGAGAAGATCCGTACGACCACGCACGGTATGCAGCGCACACGTCCTGGAGATCGGCTTCATATTGGGTTGAGCTCCATGCGCCACTGCTGGGTTGAGATCCATACCTGGAGATCGGCGTCTGCTAGGTCAAGATTATAGACGATGCTAGTCAGAACCGCGTGGGGAGGAAGATTTAAGTTTTTCTTTTTTCTTTTCACGGGAATAGGAAACGAAAAGGTATTTTACATAATGGCATAGTGGGTAATTTTCAACTTCAGTTATCCAAATCAATTGGCTGTGGTTTATTGGGGTAAAAATTAGACGATCGGATGTTTCTGATTATTGTGGTAATTTCTAGTCGATTTCTCTAATTTCTGGTTAGCCCATAATTTACTTTTAATATATAATAGATGTTTTGCTTGTATTGCCCAAAAAAAACTGTGTAGTCAGCAGACTACACAGCCTCTAAGGTGGCTCCTCTACTGACCTCCTATTGAATTGTGCTTCTATTCATTTGAAACTGGATCTCAGAGAGTGTTGGTGCGGTCGTCGACAGACTCCAGCTTGGCAAGAGTGAACTCCCGTACTGCGTCCTTGAGTCTATCTTCAGTAAAAACTAGATCATATAGGCGCGCGTTGCCGCGCCCGTCCATTAGGACAATAAATTGTTAGGAATTGATGAATATATATTTGGAATTAAGCTTAGTTGAATAGTTACCAATCTAACATGTGCAGCGGACCAAGTACATTACAGGAAATGAAATGGTAAATAATTATAGTGAAAATACAAAATTTAACCAGCCTAGGAGCCATGTCGAAACTTTCATGAGCCGGCTGCAAGAAAAGGTGATGCCTTAGGACAAACGTGCCCCTACTGGCCAACGAAAGTGACCATACGCAGACAACATAATTGTAAATTCATAACTAATGCATTGCATTTGGAGTTATACACTATATCTCCGTTTCCTTATTAGTAAATTTTTATTGGAGTAAAAAACTGTACAATATTTATAAAATACATGAAAATATCAATCGTTATAGAGGTGTGTTAAATACATGTTTAATAAATATGGTAGAGATCTGCATTGCATTTTAACAAGCTTCATTGGTGCTACGCTGTCCTTGATGCACTCTTGACCTGACGTAGGAGCATTCATAGGTCAATGGGTTACTTCCTAATGGAGGTGAGGAAAATATAATTAATTGCGAATATTTTTAGTTACATTGTCTCTTGTGTAACAGTGTCAGATCTTTCCTTGGAGATGGCCTGATAGTCATGAAGATAGCAATACAACAGGTAAATAGACATCTTATACGCTGATCAACAAAACAGTACAACTAAGCTTGTTGAATTTGAAAACAGGTTATCTTCGTATGCACCTTCCCTACACTGGTAGCCTGGAAATATAGTAGCCCATACTAAAGTCCCTTTTCATTGATTATGGCTGATATTTGTGCAGGAACATCTACACATAATAAATATAAGGCTATTTACAATGTTTTGTTCAGCAACTATAAAAAAGAAGACGAACTCAGTTTCACCTAACGCATCAGCAGAAATAACATGCCCTTTGTACATGGGAATGATAATTGGGCAACACATAATTTTTGTGATAGAAGTTATAAAGTAATTTTCCATAGTATTCCCTTTAATCAATGTATCATTTTATCA
The DNA here is from genome assembly GCA_947311845.1 of Poa pratensis. NCBI lineage: Eukaryota > Viridiplantae > Streptophyta > Magnoliopsida > Poales > Poaceae > Poa > Poa pratensis. The sequence continues at coordinate 23,610,520 of CAMZMU010000118.1, forward strand.
GTAAGGATAAAAGCAAGTTGATAATATATTGTTCAACAAATTAGATGGCATAGTTTACTCGAAGTAAGAAAAGTAAATAATTGAGCAAATACTTCAGTAAATTAACTTGCCTTTCTTCAACCACAGTGGGCAGATATTTTAAATCAGTGAGCCTGCCCTATAGTGAGGGTAACCAGCAGGTACACTATTTAGCACTTCAATCTCAGACCATGTAGTTAACTCGCTTGAACAGCCTTGTACATGTTTTTTGGTAAGGCAAAGATTCTGCTCACTGAGCTTTTCCCTCAACTTTTCTGCATGAGCTGCTAGTATTTCACCATACACCTTGGTGCCCTACATATAAGATTAGTGTTCATTACATGGACAATTGGTTGTATAATTAGAATAAAGGCTAATAAATATGCAATAAACCTGCCTGTCAATGAAGACGATGTCAAGCTGCATGAACTCGTTGTCCTTTGAGGAAATCCATATGCGAAAGCTATCTGTGCACGAACTGAGACACGTCTAGATGGATTGAGACCTGATATGACAGAAACAAGTTGGCCTGAAATTTTTACATGCTCAAAGTCAGTGGAAGCATCATGCAATGGAAGTGCTTGTACTATCCAATGCAGGCCATATGATTTTCTCCTGGGATTTTGGGAAAAAAAATGCTTATAGAGACATGAACACCTCATTCCAATAAATGTTATCACACCAAAACAGCAATCCACATATAGCATCGAGTGATAAGACAGTCCAAGCACCATAAGTGACAGAACACCATCGCCTATGAACTCTCTAGTAACAACGAAACTTGATGATATACCATGTCATTTCATTTTCATATCTACTGCACACACTAAATGGAACAAAGTAATATCCGCAAAGAGACCCACCATCCCACAAAGAGTTGAATACAGAAATAATGCAACAAAAATAGGCTCAACCCTAGAGAAATCGTATGACATAGTTGGGTAAATGAGAAATTATTCTCACCTGTCTCCCAGCGTGGAAGAGAACCTGAAGCCCGCCGGCCACCTCGATGGCGACGAATCCAGCGAGGCGCCGCCCTTCGTGGAGCCCATCTGTGCGCACAGCAGCAACCTGCCCTTCGGCCAGGTGCAGGGCGGCAATGGCCACGCGATCGGCCTACCACAGGCGTCGGAGCTAGGCGATCGAGTTGCTACAGGGATCGGGGAATTTGGCGGCGTCGGAGCAACTGCCCCGGTGGCAGGTGCCTTGGGCAACGGGGATCAGAACTGTACCGATGAGAATGGGGACTTGCTCCTTGATGGGCTCGAGCAGCCCGACGCCGATGTGGATGTCAGCGTTGGTTCCATTTGCAAGCTCTCTGCGACCTTGCTCCATGCGTCCGACGGTTCTGGCGCATGGAATCGACGCCGCGCCGCCGCCATGAACCTCCTCCTTCCAATCGCCTCTTATTTGATCCCCTTCCGTTTTTCCTGTCGACGTGTTTCGGTGGCTCGAACTGAGTAGCACTCGCACGCATGGACGTTCTGGGCCCAAATCACTCACAGGCCAAATATTTGATAGGTAGAGTAGCATCCTCTAGGGATTTTTGAGCCCGGTGTGATTAACCTAAGCAATTGACGGACAAAATTAAGCGGAGAGAGGGATCTAACGGTCCAAAATGCTAATGGCCTGAGAAAGCTCCTAGTTGTATCGGTTGTAATATCCCTAATATCAAAAATTCATATTTTTTTTTTTTGCGAACACGCAAAAGGCTTGCGTGTCGTCTTTATTAGAGGAGAGAAAAGAACCCACATACAGCGTCTCCGGCACACAGATTGGTGCGGTTACATGTCGTGATAAAGAGGTGGCAGGGCACCCACGATCACCACAACTAACACAGCGCCCTCAAGCCTAAGGGACTACCTCCAAATATGACCCAGCCCTACCGCACCCGACAGCTTCCAAAGCTCAACTTCTCCAGCTATCTTGCGGCAAACAGCAGCGACGTCCTCAGCTTTGTGCTCGAAGACCCTGGCGTTCCGTTCCTTCCAGAGCAGCCACACGATGAGGAGGATGAGTGAGTCAAACCCTTTTCTAGCTTGCGGAGGTGCTCGTCGGCGCGCCTCTGGCCACCACTGGATCAACTTGTCCTCAACAGTTGGGGCGAGCAGATGGAGATCGCATCGCCGCAGCATGGTGCACCACACCTCCCTCGCGAACACACAACCCACCATGAGGTGATCCGCTGTTTCGGGCACTTGGTCACAAAGTGGGCAAACAACATGCGAGGTCAGGTCACGGCGAAGCCGGCGATCAGCGGTCCAGAGCCTTCCCTGCGTGGCAAGCCAGACGTGAATCTTGCACTTGGCTGGCGCCCAAGTCTTCCAAATCGTCTTCCCACATGGGAAGAACTCCAGCCCCACAAAAAAAGCCCTATAGGCAGAGCGAGCAGAGTAGCATGCAGAGCTAGTCCACTTCCAAACGACGCGGTCGGCAACTCCAGGCGTGAGGACAACAGCTTGAATTCCATCCACCAACAGCAGGAATTGGGTGAGCACCGGAATAGTTAGCGGACCGGTGATGTCATGGATCCACCCATTGTCCGTCAGGGCCTCCTCAACTGTCCTAGTCATCGCCGCGCTCGGCGAGACGGCCGCGAACAGAGCGGGGGCGGACTGCGCAATGGAGGCGTCACCTAGCCAGGAATCGGACCAGAACAGCGCCATTCGCCCATCCCCAACTTCAATTCGAGTGGAAGCATCGAACATAGCCTGTACCTCAGGTTCCACCTTCAGAGGGAGACCCGTCCAGCAGCCTGTTCGCAGCTTCTGCAGCCACAGCCAGCGTGTGTGCAACGCAAATCCCAGCAGCTTCAGGTTGAGGATGCCTAAGCCGCCGTACTCCACAGGCCGACAAACCTGTTCCCAGGCAACCAAGCACTGTCCCCCACGGATCGCATCTGAGCCTTTCCAAAAGAAAGCTCGCATCCGTTTCTCCAAGAACTGCAACAGCCAAGCAGGCAATTCCATCGCGATCGACAGGTATATGGGTATGGAAGTGATGACAGACTTGATAACCACCAGCCGCCCAGCCGTGGTGTAGAAGGTGGCCTGGTATGGGGACAACCTGCGACAAATCATGTCGACAACCGGCTGTAGGGCCGCCCGGGGCAGTCTCTTGTAGGAGAGCGGAAGGCCTAGATATGTGCAGGGGAAATTCTTGATTTCACACGGGAAGTGAGCCGCCGCAACAGCCAGGTGGTCAGCGTCACATCTGATCGGCGAAATTGAACACTTGTCAAAATTGGTGCGCAGCCCTGACGCGCCTCCGAAACTCTCGAGGACCCTCCGAATCAGCTCCAGATCACGGCTGATTGGGGATACGAACATGACAACGTCGTCGTCATATTTGATTATACGTGTAAATAAAATAATATTAATCTCGCTTTCAGCAAACTGACAATGTGCATATAATCTCGCTTCCTCGTGAGGGGTAGAGTAGCAGATGTAGTTGCGCATGATAGACAAAATGTTTTGACTTCTTCGTATTAGGCCTTAGCCACGTGCCTTAGCCACAGTACGCTCGTCACCGTTTATATGGATTTATTTGACTCTCATATCTGGCCTAGTTCTTGGTGGCAATTTCAACCCAATATGGAGGGCTCAGGCTCGGTTTTTCAGAAGGGATCTATTAGAGCATCTCTAGCAGAGCCCTTAAAACGCTGAACCGTAAACGCGTTTTAAGGTCGCGAAAATCGTGTTTTAAGGGCTGAAAAGAGTCGCGGCAGAACATAAACCGTATAGCCGAGCGGTAAAACAGAACCGCGGTCGATCCCAAAACTGTAAATCTAAAAACACAAAGTTGTCAAATTCATCTAATTTCGACATTAGTTCAGCAATTAACATAGTTTGACAAATCTAAGACGGCAATTTAACATAGTTTTGAATCACATTCACAAAATCTCAACCAAATGCCCAAAAATATGCATCCAAATGCCCACCCCCATCATCCAAATGCTCACTACAAGTCATGAGGGCCATCGGCGGCACCACCACTTGCCGAACCATCACCACTACCACCACCACTTGCCGAACCACCACCACCGTCAGCGCTACAACGACCACCACCACCATAGTCTGTACCGAGCATCGATTGTTTCCTTCGCTCCAAGATCTCCTTTCTTGTGATGTCATGTCACTCCAAAGTCACTTCATCCATGTCTTCTCGGTTCATTATCATGATCTTGTTCTCCTCGCCAAGGAGCTTGGTCACGGACTTGTTCTCCTCGGCAATGGCTCTTCTCCCCTCAATCTCGGCCTTGCGCAACCCCTTCTCCTGGAGTAGTTGCCACTTTTCTTGTTTCTCTTGAGCTTTTTGTCGGCCATTTGCTTCTTTGCCTCCAATGTCTTGTCCACCATCATTTCATTTGATTGCACCATTTGATCTAGCTTCTCCCTCAAGCTTGATGCCTCTTTTTGGTTCTTGAGCTTCTCCTTGGCCTTCTTGTTGCCATCGGGCTTGTTCTTGTTTCTTCCTCCAATTGCGACATCATCGTCATCTTCATCATCATCTTCTATCTTCATTTCACCTCTCTTTGGCTCTTGCTCCCTCAACTTCCATTTCTCACTTCGTTCGAGCAATTTCCAACAATGGTCAAACGCGAATGGCTTGTTCTTGGAAGCTGGCATCTCCATGTACCTTTCTCTTGCAATGCGTTCCTACAAAAAAGAAAATCATGTCAATGTCAAACAATGCAACAAAGTGAAACAATGCAAAATGAGCTTACCCAATTGCCCTCGTTGGTACCACTTGGAGGTGCATTGCGTACTTGTTGCAAGCATCCACTCCATCGGAGGCAAGCTGTTTTGATCACGTCCCAACGGCCTTGGAGTGACCGGTAGGTCCGTGGAACCGTGTGACCATTACCCGGCATGAGTTGAAAGAATTTGTCCTCCACCCTTTGCCAATACCGCTTGTTGGTTTGATCAGTGCCAAGAATAGAATCGAGAGATTTGCTCTCGCAAGCCCGGACCAAGTTTTCATCTTCCAAAATAGTGTAGTTTATCGCCCTCGCTTGTTTGCTCGCTGTGGAATCAAACACTCCCCCGTCGATCTCCTCCAACTCATCGTCTTCGCCGCCACCACCATCAACGCCACTGTCGGCCTCGTTGTAACCGAAATTGCCGAGAGAGGGTTGTTCAATGTCAACCGCCCCATCATTCAACATGTCAACGAATGTTTGCGTAGGTACATCATAGAGTGGGTAGCTACAAATTCGAGCCACAATTTCACAAAACAACTCACAAGTGAAGGAAAGCGGAAAAGGTTGAAATGTTCATACCTCGAGTCGCCGGCGACGTTGGAGGGCGGAGCGTGCATTCCGACGAACACGTGAGAGGCGCCGGTGGGGTTGGGGGTCGGAGAAGCAACCGGGGCAGTCACATTCGCATTGGTCTTCTTCTGCTTCGGCATGGCCGCCCTCTTCCTTGGTGGCTTCGACCCGACCGCAACAGGAATGGAGGGGGAACTTTGGTGAGCGGAAAGAGCGGCAGCGGAAGAGGCAGCGGCTATGGCTTGGGCCGCGCCGACGGTACCCTGCCTCTCCCGCTTCATGGAGGTGGAGGCCGCCGCCGGCACGGGAGCGGCTGCGGAGCTAGCAGCGAGATATGCCCGGCCTACTAGATCGGCCGCTGGTGCCGCCGCAACGGATCGGAGGAGCTCATGGTGGCGCTGATGGGCCACGGCGAGGTCAGCCGGAGCGGGGGAGAGGAGTCGGCGGTGGCGGCTCAAGGGGAGTGGTAGTTGGCGCGGCTGAAAGTTCTCGCCCGCCAACAAAATGCTAGGATAAGGGGCACCCTCGGTTCGGCGGCGGAAACCTAGTTTTCTCGGTTCTACGGGTCGAATTCTCGGGCGCCCTAAAAATTGTTTACGGTTCGACGCAGTTTAAGGTTTATGTTCTGCGCGTTTTTTCAGTTCCAAAACCGTATGCGGCAGTTATTTTACGGTTTCGCGCGTTTTAAGGGATCTGCTAGAGATGCTCTTAGTCGTTGTTGAATTTTACTGTTTTCTCGATTTCCATTATGAATTAACAACACATCTAACAATAGCGTTGATCTGACCTAATTTCAATTCTCAATTCCTTGCTTCAATACATACCAACATCCAAAGGGGGGTTAACTCAGGCATGAAATCTCTTTTATAGTTTCCAGAGACAAGCGGAACAGAACAAGCGGGAATATGCGCGTTACCGCCCGTCATTCAACGAGTCTGTGTACAAAGGTGAGGTAGTATCTTGAGAAAAACCAAAACTTCCATCAAGAAAAAATGTTGGTCTAGCAGCAACTGGCAGAGAACTAGTAGCATCGCTGTTAAGCATCGCCATGATATCTGACATTGTAGGTCGATCTACAGGGTTCTGTTGAATGCACAGGAGACCAATATGGACACATTTGAGCACCTCGCCTCCAGGGTAGCTTCTTCCCAAGGAGTAATCTACCATCTCTGCAATCGTTCCTTCCTCCCAATGCTTCCATACCTAGCATTTATGAAAGCATGTGTTCAGCACTAACAATATATACAGTAATAAGCAAGTTTCACAAGTATTTACAGCATACTCACAATGCTTATGAGATCTTCGTTTTCCTCGTGAATGTAGGACTCATTGTTTCTCCGGCCCGTTACGATCTCTATCACTAGAATGCCAAAACTGTACACATCTGATTTTATAGAATAATGTCCACGCATCGCATACTCCGGAGGCATGTAGCCACTGCAGTAAGAAGAAGATGGTGTTACTGCCTGCGATGTATAACTGATTAGAATGTTCGAGGGCCGTAATTAGCTACTCACAATGTCCCGATGATGCGGTTGGTAACCTCGCGAGTCTGATCTTGCCCGAAGAGCCTTGCCAGACCGAAGTCTCCGATCTTGGGGATCATCTCTGCATCTAACAAAACGTTGCTTGCTTTCATGTCACGGTGGATGATCTTCTTCTGAGAATCCTCGTGGAGATACTGCAAACCTCGAGCGACTCCTTCAATTACCTTGTATCGTGCTGCCCAGTCCAATCGTCGTTTCTCCTCGGGATCTAACACCAGATTTCATGGTCATTGTACATGTATAAAAAATATTACTACTACTAAGATTATTTAGCATCAGTGGGGGAGGAGGGTTGCCGTACCGAAAAGAATGGTATCTAGGCTTTTATTTGGCATATACTCGTAGACCAGCATCCTCTCTCCTGCTTCTAACGAAAATCCCACAAGCCGAACAAGGTTCTTATGGTGCAGCTTGGCCACCAGAACTAGCTCATTTTTTAGTTCTTCTAGCCCCTGATTCGAGCCCTTCGACATCCTCTTCACCGCCACTTCTTGTCCGGAAAGTACTCCCTGAAAAAATTGATTATCATCCGTGAAGACTAATTATCAACTTCATAAGATACATCTAACTCTTACCTCTACTCATATTTTGAAGTTTGCCAATGTCATACGATCTACCCATGATTTACACCAGTTATTCAGAGTATGTCATACGATCTACCCATGATATACACCAGTTATTCAGAGTTTACACCGAGTTACTTCCAATCAAAGTATATCCTCGAATTAAAGGCTATCGGCATACCTTGTAAACTGTACCGAAACCCCCCTCACCAAGTTTATTGCTTTCATCGAAGTTATTGGTTGCCTCTTGCAGCGATGACAAAGATAACAAGCTTGTATTGATACTCTCGAGGTCGTCAACCATATGAGCTGGTAAATTCCCATGGATTTGTTAGTTAAAGGTTTAGTACGTGCGCAAAATTAAGAAGTGGAAGGTGCGTAGAGGAATTACATTGCGTGGAGAGCGCTGGCTTTCGCAATCTTCTCTTCCTACGAATAGTAATCCACGCACAAAGAGAGATTGCAGCTATTACAGCCACACCTAGTATCGGAAGTATAATTCCAAGAAGTCTGCTGCCCGAAGGATTTTTACCTGTAATTTTGCAAACAAAGAAAAAATTAAGAAGTAGTCCACCTAATTTATTGTGTGTTACGATGCAAGAGGCAGCCCTTTTACTGAATTCAAAACGATGTATAGAGGCGTGGCAGACCAACCTGATTTTTATATTATTTTTTATGTCGAGGCATAAGGAAATAAAATTTCCTATTATAACTTTTATTTCCTATTATAACTAATCCCCGAACATTCATAACTTTGGAAGAAAAATATTTTTTCTGCCAAATGGCAAGTAGTAGCAGCACCTGGAGTTATTTTTACAAACATTCAGCATGAACAAGGATGCCTCTTTTTTCTTTTTTGCGAGAAGGGCCCGAATTTATTAAAAAATCACATAAGTATAAGGGTCAGTTCTTTTCAGCTGCAATTTGTGCATAAGCCACTCCAGCTAGAGCTGCCCAGAGAAACAGCAGTGAAAATAACCTCTAAGCTGTTTGAAGCTGGCTGTCCAGAAAAACGGCTTAAAATCGAGTTCTTTTAAGCTTAGGCTTATTTTGACCTCTAAGCTGTCTAGAAGCTTCAAAAGAACTTGGCCTAAATCGCATAAAATATAACAAAAATTACATCTAGATCCATGGACCACCTAACAACCGATACCGTCTGTCACCAGTGTGAGATGCTGACGCATCGTTGTCACCGCTCTCCTATCAGAGTCAGCGTGTCTCTGTTGACTTACAGCTGCTAAGTTTTCATGCATTTGCCTATAAAATCAACGCCCTAAAACCAAAGTCGTCGCCATTGACCCTTAATCTATCCAAATCTTCTGACACCAAACTTGCAAAACATGTCGAGATAACACAAGATCCACCACTCCAAGGGAGTAGCGACCAGACAAATCCACGCCCTTCTCAAAGCTACTGGCGAGATCTCTGTCGACGAGGTGGACGAGAAGACGGGAAATCTTATTCTTGTTTTGAACTACGCCTCCATAGTCACAATAAAATCGCTAACGCTTAACCAAACTCTAAATTTAGAGACCTAGTTACAACACCGAGCGCAATTCCGAGGTCCCCACCCTCTCACGTCGTTGAGCGGTTCGCAGAAGAAACGTGGACCTGTTGATTGGTCGACGGAGTCGGAGGATATGAGCGGCGAGTAGGGTTTCTTTTTCTTTCTTCAAAAAAGATGCCTCAAATATTCCCATATGTAAAAGCTAACATCCCGGTCCTAGAAAATAGACTTTACGACAAAAAGAAGTCTTTTGAATGGAGGAGGAAATTTTTTAAAGGTTGTGAGGCCTAGGCTCTAAGGTTGAATCACGTGGTCATGTTGAATCTCTAGTGGAGCCATTCAAGTAAAATCTTCTTCTGGTCGAGTTGCCTCAGGGCTAGGCGGATCCAAAGGGGGGAGATAACTTCATATATTTCCAACACTAGAACTACAAGTAGTGAGTTAAGGGTAAAATGTGAGAAAAAATAATGGCACCAGTGGTGACACATCAAGTATTTTAGGAGTAAAACAGCAATTTACTCAAAATAATATATTATATTCTCATTTCAAAGTAGAGAGAACATAATAAATAATTTCAATGGCCTATCAACACTCTGGCATGTCGATAACTTGATATACACAAAGTTTGTTTCTTCACGCAATTCTTTTTATGCGGAGCTCTCCTCCACACAGCAATGGTAGGTAATTTAAAATCTAGAAATCTACAGTTGTACAACAACTACAATGTTGTATAAGTGATGATGGATTTAGAGTTGAACTCTTGTTCAATGGGTAGTATAAAAGGTGATCCACTATTGTAACTGAACATCCTCTCGATGAATTAAACAAGCAGCACAAAAGACGGCGAAGGTCAAACCAGTTGTGGCAGATATTAGGCTTGTTTGCTTCAAATAAGAAGTGGACTAATAATGTAGAAATAGGAAAAATTGTATATGGTGGCACTATTTATCCGTTTGGTTCAAAAGAGTTGAGCAAAGGAAAAACGCGGAAATCTTACAATCCATTTGGACCTCTTCTTAAAAACTCTACGCATGAAGAACGGGAACGATGTCTCTAGTGGCATTAGAACATGTTAATTATACTTTATATAATGGTTTGACTTTTTAAATTTACCATGGTTATTAGTTATCTCATGTTTTCCATATTCATGTAAATCAAACAACCAAACTCTTAAAATCGTGTGTTTTTTCAATCATTTGTTTTGCATATGCATTTCTACCTTTTGAGTTAATAGAATTATGTGCTTTTCAATCATTTGTTTGCATCTGCATTTCTATTTTTTCTCGCGTTTTTTTCCTGTTTATGTGGTTATAGAATCTTGCGAACCCTTGTTTCAAAAAAAAAAAAACTTGCGAACCAAACACATGCCTTAGTGTATAGACTTCAACTTAATATCGTTGACAAATACCTTGTATCTTATATCCCTATGGATCTCGCATAAAAAAATTCTACTAGTTCGGATGGCTATATATGTAGCTTACTCAGTATTTTCAGAACCATCCACTAAGTTTGTAGATATCGGCTTCAACTGGTAGTAGGCCATCGATTTAAGGCCTATGACAAGAAAAAGGTGGAACTTTTTTTTAACAGGGGAGGTCCCAGTGGACCTACAAGCTTATATTCATAGTAGTGGCGTCATTATCCATAAAGTACCAAAAGAAACTTGAATTACGAGCAGTTCCAGACATTTTGCACTATAGACCCTAAATCTAAAGTTGAAAACGCCATCGGGTCCAGCACCATCACCACTGCATCGGCAAGCCACAGTGCGGACAGACGCGGTGCCACCGAGGACGATACCACTTGTGGCGAGGCGCCGGGAGCCAACTAAACCGGAGCTGAGGGGCCTCCATCTCGACACGATGGCCTAGAGGTTGGATTTCACCATCTGACGCCAGCAGGAGAGAGTCGTAGCCGGCGGAGAGGGAGGGAGTGGCCGCCTTTCGACCTTCAAGGATGGCAGCCTCAACTGGACCGCCATGGATGTACTTCCGTGAGAATCTTCAGAACTCCCCTACTGCAGAGCCCGGTACCAAGAAGCAGGAGGGAGGGAACTCACCTCCTGCTCACCACCGTGACGAGCACACGAGGAAATCCCCACCTCCCAGTTTCGGAGCCAGATCTGCCAAGAACAAGCTTATTGAGGAACGTGGATGGACAGGTCGTGCTGTAGCTCGCCACCGGCTCCGTCCTCGAGAGCAAGACGAGCATCAACACCGCCCCCAGTCGCCCGATAGTCGACACCCTCAGGCCTCAGCTCCAGCGGCATGACGTCAAACCAGGACACAACCCAAGACCTAAACCTAGACACCTAGCTACTAGCATAATATAACAGGAAGGCACCGACCTCCCCTCTCCCACCATCTCCGGCTGACGAGGCCTCCGGATATGGGGGAGAGGAGCCGTGGGTGAGTAGGCGACTCTCAACGAGAGGGGGTGAGGAGAGAGAATACGAGGGGGAAATGAGCTCAAGTGAAACTCCTTGTTGATTGGATTCCTAACTGAAACATTAGTCCTGTAAATGGGACCTACCAGTTCTGGTGGATTGCATGTGATGCAAAAGGTTTGGAAAAAACAGTTATTTATTGTGTTGTACTATGTCCTAGCATGGACAGTAAAGTGATGATACTCAGTGCAGCCAAAATTGAGCTATTCGTAACTCCGTCTCCTTTTATTTTGAACCTCGTACACATAGTGGATGGTCTAACACTGTTAACGGGAATAGTGTAGATCCTTCACGTGCTAAGGCATATATCCCAAAAAAACAGCTATTTTCATAAAGAAAATATGAATTGTGTGAATGCAAGCTGAAGTTTAAAATTGTCAATTTTTTAAGTGATACCTACTCCGTCTGCAAATCTGAGGAAGGGGGTAGGCTCGTTACCGTGCATATTGAATAATGTCCAACAAATCTAAGTGTTTTTTAAATAAGAAAAATGTGAAGGCTGGGTTGAAATTGCATTTCTTGTGTGTGGCACCTAAAAATACATAGACATGAGTTAGAATCTGCTGTAACAAATTCAGATATTGCTAAAGGTCCAGTTTGATAAATGATTGACCGAGTTGAGTTTAATTCTCTCTTCTTCTTTTTTGGATGTTTTTCTAAAGGTTTTTTAAAGGCTACAGTGCCGGAAGTTTTTCTTGGAGTTGAGTAGAGTACTACTCTCTGATGTACTATCTAATTTGGAACAGAGGGAGTACATGACTATGTGTTTTGGGAGCCAATCCAAAGACTTGGTAGTCAACTGACCTTCCGTAATGCCTGGGGCCACTGCCGGCGCTGGTCCGGATACGGCAGCCTTTGCCGGTAGCTGAGCATGGCGACGCCGGTGTAGAAGGGGACATGCCCCAGTTCGGACCTCAAGGTGCACCGTGCACCAGCGATCCTGGCGCCCTCCTCAATCCGCTGGAACGAGGCCAACCACTGGCCGAAGAGGTCTTGTAGGCAACTCCGGCACTGCGCCCGCGACAAGTCCGCCGCGCACTGCGCCGCGGAGTAGATAGGACTGAACCCCGGGTCGGGCCCAACCCATTGCCCCGTGGCGAACAGCCTCGGCGAGGTGTCGACCGCGTATTGCAGCGTGTCGTTGAGGAGGCCGGTGACGGCCCGGTCGTAGCCGGCGACGTCGGTGCTGGAGATGCTGGTGCCGCTCCTGAGGCTTATCTCGCCGGAGTTGTTGGTGGAGGCGAGTAAGTTGGTGTCGGAGAGGCGGACGTAGCACTGGTTGTAGCAGAGCACGACATCCCTGATGCGGCAGTCGCAGGCCGTCGCGCGTTCCGGAGCACGGAGGTGCCACAGTCCACGCAGTCGCTGGCGCTGACGTCGCCGCGGCAGAGCATGAGACCGTAGACGGTGTTCGGGGCGGTGCCGAGGGCACCGGAGGCGAAGAGGGACGGCGAGGAGGAGGCGTTCGTGCGGAGGGTGACGATGAGGTTTAGGAGGTTGGTTTCGTATGTGCTGCTGCCAAGTAGTTGCCGCTGCTGTTGTCGCAACGCGGCCACGGCTGTGCCGCGGCGAGCGGGAGCGCGAGGACCAGAAGGAGCAGAACAACGGGAGTCCTTGCGCGGCCATTCATGGCGTGAACAGAGGAGGAAGATACTGTTGGAATATTAGGCATAATTTCCATGATTAATTCCAGAATATAAAGCATGATCGCAAGAGCTACTAACATGTTAATCTCGAAAATACTAGACGTATTAATTAACATGAACAGCAGCAAGACATCTACGAACACAAACATCGGAACGTGACGAACGTACCGAACAATTATAGATGAAGTAGTCGTTGGAGCAGCGACGGCAGCAGCTTGAGCGGCGATGGTAGCAGCTCGAAGAAGACGACGTTGGAGGCGAGTCGCCCGCGGACCCGGAGATCGTCTAGGAAGTCGAGCCGTGATGAAGAACTTGAAAGCAGTCGCGTGGGCGCTTCCAAAAACCTTATTCGCCCTCTCCCGTACAGATCACAACGACAAGTGGTTCCGGAGACCTGATGTCCCGTTCGCCGGGGCACGCCGGCGCACGAGATGGAGTAGACTACGGTGGTGGCGCAAGGCACGAGATTGGAAAAACCTAGATTGGTTCGGTACTGACGGCGCACGGTAGTGCAAGGCAATATATAGTGCGGTTCAGGAAACCCTAACGGGTAGAACGTGGGCCGGCCACGTCGCATACGTTCGAGTCGGTTACAGCAGCCCACGATCCGGTAGCGATCCGAATTGGCTAAGTTGTACACGTACGCTAACACGACTTGATTTTCCTGAACAGCAAAAATATAGGCATCGGCTCGGCTCATTCCCGCGGCGTGTCGTGACGAGACGGACGGACGGCGGCGGAGGAGGAGGAGGAGGAGTGCACATGAGAGAGCCTTCTATTCTCAACTAGCACACCAAGTGGTACAACACTCCACTATATAAGGTGGTGTTTGTCTCCTCCAACTAGCAATGTGGGACTAAACTTTAGCACCACATTGCACCTCCAAAATTCTGCCATGCACATGGGCCAATTTGAGATTTTCAGGAATTGCTTATTGGGCTGCCAAATGGGCCCAAATTCTAACAATCCCCCACCAGATCTCAAATTCTCATTTAGAGATTTTGCCAAATCTCGTTTCTTGTTTATATACCAGTGTTTCAGCAGAGACTGTTAAGTTGAACTTCCGCCTAGAGCTTCAAGCTACATCTACCAGCAACTTGAACAATGGACGAACCTTGAATTGCAAGTTTGGTGCAAATAGACTTCACTCAAAGTCATAACCAGTACGTGGCTGCCAGTAGCCTACCCCGTGGGTGGAGCATATGCGTCATACTCCCTGGTCTCTTAATGAGCTTACTAGAGATCACCCAAATCTCATAGACTGCGACGTTTAACAGTCAGACTCATATAGGTGTGTTCTTTCAAGGTCGCTCTGTAGGATAGCACCTTTGCTACGAATAGCCAACAGAAACACATTAAGGCATATTGCCAACCTGCCTTACAGAATGTGAGAGTTATGCATCTTCCCACGGAGAGGGTTATAAATAACTCTCCTCTGTTAAACCACTAGCTTGTTCTTCTCAGGTCCTAATTCACGGGATCTCCGATCACATAGGTTGGGTTGCCACTATGGTGTAACGCTCACGGGTCTCAACCCCATCTCCCTCGATGCACTATCTATCACATTACGTGATAGTCCCTTCGTAAAGGGATCTGTCAGGTTTTTGTCTGTTTGAATATAACTAACAGTTATTACTCCGGAGTTTCTCATTTTCCTGACAGACTTCAAGCGTCTTTTGACGTGTCTTGATGACTTCGCGTTATCCTTAGCACTGTTCACTTTCATGATAACCGTTTGGTTGTCACAGTTCATAAGGATGGCCGGTAATGGTTTCTCAACCACCGGCAAGTCCATCAAGAGCTCACGCAGCCATTCTGCCTCAACAGAAGCTGTATCTAAAGCAGTAAGTTCTGCTTCCATGGTTGACCTCGTCAAAATGGTCTATTTGCAAGACCTCCATGACACTGCGCCACCTCCAAGAATAACTACATATCCACTTGTGGCGTAGAGCTCATCAACATCTGAGATCCAGTTCGCATCACAGTATCCCTCAAGCACCGGAGGGTGCCCTGAATAGTGAATCCCGTAACTCATTGTACCGTTCAGATAGCGCATGACCCTTTCAAGTGCATGCCAATGATCAATACCCGGGTTAGACATGAACCTGCTCAACTTGCTCACAGCAAAAGAGATGTCAGGTCTCGTCGCGCTCGCAAGGTACATGAGTGAACCGATCACTTGAGAATATCTTAATTGATCTCTCGTTTCCTTTTTGTTCTTTCTGAGTGTCACACTGGGATCATAGGGTGTTGGAGAAGGCTTGCTGTCTATATAACCAAAGCGGCTCAAGACCTTCTCAACATAGTGTGATTGCGTTAACGTAATCCCACTCTCATCCCTAATCAGCTTAATGTTCAGGATCACATCAGCTTGTCCCAGATCTTTCATATCAAAGCTCTTTGATAGGAAAGACTTGACCTCATTTATCACTATCATACTTGTACCGAAAATAAGTATGTCATCAACATACAAGCATAATATAACACTATCGCCCCCACCATGGCGATAATACACACACCTGTCAGCCCATTAATGGCAAAGCCTGCAGACGTAAGAGTGATGTCAAACTTCTCATGCCATTGCTTAGGTGCTTGCTTCAGCCCATACAAAGATTTTAACAATTTGCACACCTTTCTCTCTTCACCTTTTACCACAAACCCATCAGGCTGATCCATATAGATTTCCTCTTCCAACTCTCCGTTAAGGAAAGCTGTCTTTACGTCCATTTGATGAACGATAAGACCATAGGAGGCAGCCAGGGAAAGTAGTACACGAATGGTGGTAAGTCGAGCAACAGGTGAATAGGTGTCAAAGTAATCTTCGCCTTCACGCTGGGTGTAGCCCTTGGCCACAAGCCGTGCCTTGTACTTCTCAATAGTACCATCAGGCCTTAGCTTCTTCTTGAACACCCACTTACAACCCACAGGTTTGCAGCCGTAGGGTTGCTCAGATAATTCCAAGTTCCATTAGAAAGAATCGAGTCCATCTCATTATGGACAGCTTCTTTCCAATCATCAGCATCAGGAGATGCAAATGCCTCTGCAATGGACGTGGGAGTATTGTCCACAAGGTACACAATGAAATCATCACCAAAGACTTTTCAGTCCTCTGTCTCTTGCTCCTCTTGGGAGCTGATTCATTGTCATCCTTCTCAAGGACTTCCTCAACATGTGGTTGTTCAGAATGATCAACAGATGTACTAGATTCAGTAAATATCTCAGAAGAAATTCTAGCAATGCTATGCATATCCTTCATAGGAAACATGTTCTCAAAAAATGTTGCATCACGAGATTCCAAAATAATATCAACATGCATATCAGGTATCTCAGATTTAACCACTAAAAATCTATAGCAAATGCTCCGCTGAGCATACCCTAGAAATACACAATCCACTATCTTCGGTCCAAGTTTACGTTTCTTAGGAATTGGAACATTGACTTTCGCCAAACATCCCCAAGTACGAAAATAAGAAAGTGATGGTTTTCTCCCAGACCACTCCTCATAAGGTGTCTTCTCTTTATCCTTGTTAGGAACTCTATTCAGGACATGATACGAAGTCAACAAAGCCTCCCCCCACCATGACTTAGATAAACCAGCAGTGTCCAACATGGCGTTCACCAAGTCGGTCAGCGTGCGGTTTTTCCTCTCGGCAACCCCGTTTGATTGGGGCGAATAGGGAGGCGTCCTCTCATGAATAATACCATGTTCCTCACAGAATTCATCAAATACGTTGGAGAAATACTCGCCACCACGATCTGACCTAAGACGTTTGATCTTTCTCTCTAATTGATTTTCTACTTCAGCTTTATAGATTTTAAAGTAGTCTAAAGCTTCATCTTTAGTGTGCAACAAATATACATAACATAACCTAGTAGCATAATCGATTAAAGTCATGAAATATCTCTTATCACCTTTTGTCAACACGCCATTCATATCACATAGATCCGAATGTACGAGTTCTAGTGGTGCCAAGTTTCTCTCCTCGGCTGCCTTGTGAGGCTTTCGAGGTTGCTTAGATTGCACACAGCTATGGCACTTAGAACCTTTGACAATGGTGAAAGTAGGAATTAAATTCAAGCTGGAAAGTCTACTCATTAAACCAAAATTAACATGACATAAACGAGAGTGCCAAACATTAGCATCCGAATCCACACTGCCACAAATATGGTTTACTGACTTATTACAAAAATCCGATAATGAAAAGCGGAACAAGCCTCCGCACTCATACCCTTTACCAATAAATTGTCCAAACTTTGACACAACTAATTTATTGGACTCCAAGACTAATTTAAAGCTGACATGGGTATACATTTCGGGTACCCTACCATGAGGGTACCTGGTGCACGTGACGACTAAGGCCCAATAGCGAAGAGCCTATTCGAAGCCCAAGACCAGAGGCCCAAGAAGATGGAGTACCCTCCAAGATTAGTCATAGGCATAGTCGGTTAGACTTTCCTTATATGTAAATCTGGTCGGTTACGTACTCCGAGACCCAGCCTATTTAAGGCTGGGAGGGGTGCCGATCTGGGCCAAGCCATACTCAAACCACCAAAGCTCTAGCGAGATCGACATCTCGCCGGAGCCACCTTGTAACCGCATAATCTCACACGATCAATAACAGACAAGCAGGAAGTAGGGTCTTTACCTCCACCCGAGGGGCCTGAACCTGGGTAAATCTTTGCCTCTGCTTGTCAGCCGACGAAACTACCAGTACTACCACGTTCTCTCCCCATAATCTCAACCCTAGGTCCTTAACCATGGGATTTGATGAGTGTACCCCTCGTCAATTGGCGCCGTCTGTGGGAAAGAATAGTGCTGGACTCACGGTTTCTTCGGTTCCATCGGAAAACGGCGACTCGCCGATCGGATCTACAAACGGCAACTCGCCGGCTGCATCAACAAACCAGAACTCGCCGACTCAGGCGGCACACGGCAACTCGCCGACTCACTCGACAAACGGCAGCACGCCAGCTTCACCTGCAAAAAGCGCATCAGATCCTCTGATGGATTTCGAGCCACACTCGCCAGAATTCCAGGAGGCCTTCTCCGATCTCGAGTCAGGTTTGGGTTTAACCGTTGGTTCGTTCAATTTTTTCGTCAACAAGCTTGGTGTGCAGGACTTGACGGATCCACGCCAACTCGCGACTTCCGCACCCGAGGCTCCATCGGTTGCGGCTCCTTCGACTGCGGATCCATCAACTGCGTCCATACCATCGTCGATCCTCCAAGCTTGCTCGTCTGCAACAACCATGTCCACACGAGAGATGCACGAGCTCATTGAAGAACTCCAGGCGAGGAGGCCGAATCAGCATACCGCACAAACGATCCCGAGCTCGATCTCCCACTCGAGGATAGTTTCGACTGCGGGATCTCCCTCAGCGACTTCGACGAACCAAACTCATATCGACAACCACGTCGACTCCGAGATCTGCACCAACAACAACAACCTCGACTTCGAGATTCATAACAACTTCGCCGACGCCGAGATGAGCATAGGCGATGAAGGCATCGACAGCGAGATCCGTCCAGACGGACCACTCGATGGGCATATCGACTCCGACATGAGCCTTGATGACGACGTCGAGTCCATGATGGGACTCGAAGACACATACACATACCCTCGGGTGATACCCCAGCAGGTCTACGTTGCCTTCGCCGCAGAATCATCTGATGCTGCGGCCAGTCGCAGGCCTACAGAGTTCCCGTGCACGGTTACTATGCCGGACGGAGTCACAAATCTCACAATTACTGCTGAGATGGCAGCAAAAGCAGATAAAGTTATCAAGGAGTGCACAATGATGCCAGCAGACGCAACGGGAGGAGATGCTGACCTTCCAGTACTTCAACTGGCAGGAATCACTTCGACTGAAGCAGATAAGAGCAACACTCGAAGAACGCAAAAAGCAGGCTAGCTTGTCGAGTGTGCGCAGAAGACAGCTCTCCCTGAGCTCCACCGGGCGAGCAGACACAAGACCCAGATCAAGGCTGTCACACCTCTCGCCGGATGAGAGGGCGGCACTCACCCGCAACTTAGGCAACTCTTTCATGACATACGACGAGGAGGGAGTGCCAGTACCCAAAACAGCTGCGGGTGCTCTCTTTACCGCTGCAGCATACCTAGAGGCAATCAAGCCTCCAGCTGATGACCCCAATGCAAAACTACATCGCCAACAGATCAAATCACTCGCCTTAGCGAAGGCCATACGCCAAATTCCAAAAACTCCAGGGGGAGTCGAGACCGTGCCCTAGTTGACACGCGTCGTGAAGAGCACAATCACAGTGGTCGCCGCCACCACTCGAAGGAAAGAAGCGGCTCGCGTAGGCGCAGGTCCAGGAGCAGATCACGCAGATCTTACAGTAGCGACTCATACTCTGATCGAGAGCCTGAGCCACATGGAGCTCTGTGCTTCACTCGACGCGTCCGCGAGACACGGATGCCCAAAGGGTTCAAACTTACATCTGAACAGCCCAAGTACACGGGTCGACAGGAACCTTCGGGGTGGCTGGAAGACTACAGGCTGGCTGTCGCGTGCCAGCGAGGCACAAACATCACAGCCATGCAATACATACGACTCATGCTCGAAGGCACAGCCCGCGACTGGCTCAAGGCCCTACCTCCATCAACATACGACTCGTGGGATCACTTCCGCACTGACTTCATCAAAAACTTCGAGCCTCTATGTGAGCGCCCAAAAACGTTCGAGGAGCTGCGAGCTTGCGTTCAACGGTCAGACGAAACGTTGAGGTCATACATCAGACGATGGACTGAGATACGCAACTCAGTCGGAGTAATTTCAGAAGATATGGCCATGGACGCTTTCATAATGGGACTCGCCAGGCGGGACTTCAAAGAAGCACTTGGTCGCAAAAAGCCAACCTCTGTGGCTAACCTCTTGATGATCGCGACTGAGTGGGCAGACGGAGAAGACATGGCGCGCACCACACGCGGGTCCTCACCCCGTGACAATCATGAAAGCGGCAGTCGAAGCCGCAGAGACTCGTATAGAGACGACCGAAGGCGCAAGCGTTCAAAACGTCACTACGACGATGACAGACCCGATTCATGGCGGCTGGGTTCTCCACCCCCGCAACGACCAAGACAGAAGCGACCGACGGTCAGAAGATCGGCGGGACAGTCGAGATGATCGGCGGACAGTCGAGATGATCGCCGGACAGTCGAGACCGCGGCCAACGCAGTGATAGCTACAAGAGGAAAGACTGGCGCAAGTCACGATCCGGAGCACAATCCGAGCGATCATTCGAAGAAAAGATGGATGCTGATTGCAGATTCCACCTGTACAAGGGGGAAGACGGAAAACTGCGCTCCAATCACTCGATGAGAAACTGCAGGGAGTTCGACCAAATGGCGACTGATTACATAAATCTCAGAAAGGCAGCAGCCACACCCGCACCCGTAGCTGCGCCGCAGCCAGCCAATGTACCCGTTCTGATGCACCACCCCACCACCACAGCCTGCAGCAGGCGGAAATCTCGGGTGCCATACAGCCGTACCTCGGGTGGACGAACCTCAGTACCTCCGCCCAAGGGCAGATGTACATGATACAGAAAGGTCGCCCTTCCAACAGGGAGCAAAAACTTCGCACTCGACAAGTAAACATGGCGGTCATGTCACCTCCTGCTGTAACTGAATTCTTGAAGGGTTCTGAAACCGCAATAAGCTTCAGCAGAGAGGACCACCCTCCATCGGTCGTTCGTCCAGGGCACTCTGCTCTGGTACTCGACGCACAAATTGGAGGCTACGCCATGTCCAAGGTCTTCATGGATGGTGGCAGCGGCATAAACATCATCTTCGCAGATACGCTCCGCAAAATGAACAGGTCAGTCGAAAACCTGCCAAGATCTTCAAATACCTTTCACGGTATCGTCCCAGGCAAAGCAATAAGCCCAGAAGGCACCATACAACTCGACGTAACGTTCGGGGACAAGAACCACTTCAGGACAGAGTCGATTGAGTTCGAAGTTGTCGACTGGAAGTCACAATACCATGCTATACTTGGACGCCCGACGTTCGCTCGATTCATGGCGGTGCCACACTACGCATACCTCCAGTTAAAGATGCCTGGACCAAAAGGAGTAATCACAGTCAAGGGAAACTTCCAAAAGTCTGACTCTTGCGACCGAGAGTTTAGCAAAATCTCTGAGATGTTCGGCATGGAAGCAACACTCCTGATCTAGCGGTCTCCAACGATCGAACACTTATGCCGGAGCACAAAAAGGTGGCAGTCGACAGAGCATTCAATGCCACCAATGACACAAGATCGCATCAGGTGCACCCGACTGACCCGACCAAGACAGTCAATGTCTCGTCGAGTCTGCCTATCGCATAGGAAAGCGCGCTCGTCGAATTCCTCCGTGAGAACTGGGATATATTTTGTGGTGTCCAGCCGACATGCCAGGTATTCCCAGGGAATTCGCCGAGCACTCTCTCCAATTATTTCCAGATGCTAAACCAGTCAAGCAAACAATGCGCCGCATATCCGGCCCAAAAAGAACCGCAGTCGAAGCCGAAGTCGACAGGCTACTCGCAGCAGGTTTCATCAGAGAGATCAAGAAATCACAATGGGTGGCCAACCCCGTACTCGTAGAGAAGAAGCACACAGATATCCTTCGGATGTGCGTAGATTTACAGCACTCAATAAATGCTGTCCAAAGGATCACTTTCCACTACCTCGAATCGACCAGATCGTCGACTCCACCGCCGGGTGCGCTCGCTTGTCCTTCCTGGATGCTTACTCGGGTTACCACCAGATAAGGATGAAGAAGAGAAAACGGCGTTCATAACCCCACTCGGGGTCTACTGCTACACAACAATGCCTTTCGGGCTCAAGAACGCAGGCGCAACCTACCAGCGCATGATGCAAGACTGCCTCAAGAAGCAAATTGGGCGAAACGTCCAGGTCTACGTAGATGACATCGTCATCACACAAGGGAGGAAAACACACTACTCGATGACTTGCGAGAGACGTTCGCAAACCTCAAACGCTTCCACATCAAGCTCAACCCGAAGAAGTGCACGTTCGGCGTGCCAGCCGGGCAACTCCTCGGGTATCTAGTCTCGGCTCGAGGAATCGAGGCAGACCCGGAGAAAATACAGGCCATCTTGACGATGCAAAGGCCTTCAAAGCTCCATGACGTGCAAAAGTTGGCGGGTCGAGTAGCAGCACTCAGTCGATTCATCAGCAAGCTGGGTGAAAAAGCACTCCCGTTCTATCGACTGATGAAGAAAGCAGACAAATTCGAGTGGACGCAAGAAGCCGAAGCAGCCTTCACGGACCTCAAGCGAGTCCTCACAAGCCCTCCAATCCTCGTCGCACCAAGGGAACGCGAGCCACTGTACCTATATGTCTCCGCAACTAACAGGGTGGTGAGCACCGTACTGGTAGTCGAACGAAGGGAGGAGGGACACCCAAAGCATACAACGTCCAGTCTATTACTTGAGTGAAGTGCTCTCCATATCAAAGCAGCGGTACCCGCACTATCAAAAGCTGGCCTACGCCGTGTTCATGTCCTCAAGGAAGCTGACGCATTACTTCTCGAGCACCCGATCACTGTAATCAGCACCTCAGGGATCGGGGACATCCTCACAAACCCCAACGCAACTGGGCGAGTCGCAAAATGGCTCATCGAGCTAGCACCGCGAGATATCAAGTATGATTACCCGAAGGCCATCAAAGCACAAGTCTTACCTGACTTCCACACCGAGTGGATCGAAGCTCAGCTGCCAGGAGCGCCAGATGTGTCCAACTCATGGACTATGTACTTTGACGGCTCAAAGAAAAACGAAGGCGCAGGCAGGTGTCATCCTCATATCACCAAAAGGCGACAAGCTTCGCTATATCCTGCAGATGGGATTCGAGTTCCCATCCAATAACGAAGCAGAGTACGAGGCCCTGATCCATGGCATGAGGATGGCCAAAGCCCTCGGTGCACTCGACTGATGATCTACGGTGACTCGAATCTTGTGGTGCAGCAAACAATGAAGGCCTGCATGCAATCGCAGATAACATGATCGCCTACCGTGACCTGTACAACTCATGGAGGGCAGCTTCGAAGGCTGCGAGTTGCGGCACATAGGGCGTGAGAGCAATGAAGAAGCAGATAAGTTAGCCAACATTGGCGCGACCAAAGCACCAGTTCCACCTGGTGTCTTCTTCGAGCGCATCGAGCACAGATCCATCAAGAAAAAGCGAACTCCTACATCAGCCGCACCAGCCAAGAGCAAAGCACCTAGCACAGAGGACCCGCCAGTCGAGGTACTCCTCATCGAGCCAACTTGGACTCAACCTTTCCTCGCATACATACTCCGCGGCGAGGTACCGAAGACATAGAGTCAAGACGCGTCACTCGACGATCTAAAGCATACACTGTCATCAACGGTGAACTATACAAACGCAGCGTATCAGGTATGTTCCAACGTTGCATAGCATTTGAAGATGGCCAAGCCATCCTTCGTGATATTCATGCAGGTACCTGCGGGCACATGCCAGCAGTCGATCACTCGTAGCCAAAGCCTTTCGCGCAGGCTTCTACTGGCCCACAGCACTCAAAGACGCGGAGGACATAGTCAAAAGGTGCATCGGCTGTCAAAAATTCGCCACAAAGCCGCACGCACCCGCATCGGCGTTGAAGACAATACCATTGGCCTGGCCCTTCGCCCAGTGGGGGCTCGATATGGTTGGGCCACTCAAAAAATCCTCCCATGGAGGGCATACTCACCTTCTGGTGGCGGTCGACAAGTTCACCAAGTGGATTGAAGCAGTCCCTATCACAAGTTCGACTGCCACTACAGCAGTCAATTTCATAAAATCCATCATATACCGCTTTGGTGTGCCAAGTAGCATCATCACTGATAACGGTACAAACTTCACGGCTGAGGAATTCCGATCCTTCTGCAAAGAGCAGATATCACGCTCAATTATGCATCTGTGGCACACCCGCAATCCAATGGCCAAGTCGAAAAGGCCAATGGACTTGTGACGAGCGGAATCAAGAAACGCCTCCTGGTGCCACTCAAAAGGGCCGCGGGTGCTTGGGTCGAAGAACTCCCGTCTGTGCTATGGAGCCTACGCACAACACCCAACGCCTCAACGCAATTTACCCCATTCTTCATGGTCTACGGCGCAGAGGCAATCCTGCCATCAGACGTAAGGTTCAATGCACCAAGAGTCGAAGCATACAACGAAGACGATGCAGATGAAGCACTCGAAGATGCAGTCGACTTGCTCGAAGAAGCACGCAACACGGCGCTAGCACGCACAGCTGTCTACCAGCAAGACCTCCGCAACTATCACAGCCGTCGACTGCGTACCAGATCCTTCGAGGTTGGCGACTTGGTACTTCGACTGAAGCAAAAGAAGGTGCATAAACTTGCTTCTCCATGGGAAGGACCCTTCATCATCACCGAGGTCATTGGTGGTGGAGCATACAGACTGAAGCACGCGAAGACAGGCGAACTCTCGCATAATCCTTGGAACGTTGCGCAGCTGCGCCGTTTCTATGCTTAGATTGCTCAGTCGCATAATGTAATAGGCACATATGTCGGATGGCTGCAGGTTTCAGACGCGCTCTTTTCCTTACCAGGGTACCTAAGGGGACTGGAAGGTTTTTAATGAGGCGGCCTGCAGCCTAACATTCAAAAATGGAATATAGTCAATGATTCCTCATATTTCTCCCTTTTACTACTCGCATAAACTAGTCGCACAACCTTAGCCTCACCCGAGTACTCGGGGGCTGCGCTACTTCAAAACGTGAGCTCTCGCTCCTTCTTCAAACATAATACCCCAGCCGCACTCGAATACTCGGGGGCTGGGTCGTAAAAAATCATACATAAACAAAAAAGTTGCTCAATAACATGAGTTGAAGCTTCAAACATCGCAAAAATTCACAGCCTCACTCGAACACTCGGGGGCTGTAGAATTCATGTTCTATATAAAGTGTTTTTCATAAACCCCACTCGATACACTCGGGGGCTGCATACATACAAGTAACAAATATGTACTAAGTACAAGTGGCAAAATTTACACTCGGGGGCTGTCCCCTATACAGAAAAACCCTAATCTTCCGGTTCGTCCTTTACTAGAAGAACAGGCCCATAAGTTGAGCATGATAGCACTCAACCAACACCCTCACATGATCGACTGTATCATCAAGATGCGACTGCGACAAAGTCGATCCAGGAACGGGTGGACGTAGCTGCATATTTGGACGCTGGCTTCGGATATATGCCATCGTTGCGTTGGCTCCATCCACAAGCTTCTGGGTGACAAAGTCTCGAATGGACCGGCACTCCGGAAAAGCCCGAGCAACGCGTGGATTCCTTGAGGTTGCGGCCCTGTCGGAAAAAGAATTTGGTTGATGCGACTGAAGCCGACCTGCATAATTCTAGCAGCATAGTGCTCCGCCACACTCGATCCTGCAGAGTCATGATTATGCGTGCTCGGTGCTTATCCAAGCGAAAGTGCTGACGGCCAGTCGTGGGTTCGTCAGTCGCATTGTTCAACTGCTCCTCTACACGAGCCTACTCCGCCTGGAAATCTGGAATAAAACCTGCAACGACATACGTTGGGTGAACAAAAAGGATAGACTATGCACTTGAGATCAGGGCAGTCATGCTCACACTCGAGTTGTCTGTTCACAATCTCCATCTCGCCAAGCACATAGTCCTCTCGCTGAGTGGGTAGAGCAGGCCTAGCCCTCATCCTATCCAGCTCACTCCGGGCACTCCCCAACTCTTGCTCCAGTTTTGCGACTCGAGCCTTCATATAACGCATTACTGCGGCATCGTTTGCCACCTGAGCTCGAGATCGAGTAGGGGCGCGATGCCGCGATGAGCTAGATGAGGTAGAGGCTGCCTGTTTCTGTTTCAAACGTCATAAAAATCTCATGTTAGATATGAGAAGTTCATCACAAAGCTCAGTCGAGTACTAGCATAAAGCCTTTCAGGCAACATCACAAATGGAATTGAGTTCATACAAAGTATAGCAAAAGTGCACGCATACTCGCGTGATCATAAGGTCTCATTACACAACATAAATATAGGGCTCGACTACCCTATTTCTCAGACACTGACTCTGACCTAGCCCTATTCTCGCGAGTGGCAACTTCCGCCGCTCGGCGCTCCATAGTAGCTATGAACATATTGGCCAGTCGAGCGGCTGGTTCACTAACAGATTCTAGAGACATATGCTTCCCGCCGGGCCTTCGAGGGAAGTCAGACATGGCCGCTTCAAAGTCACCCTTTATTCCATGACCCAAAATAAGCTTGAGGGTAGACTCCGAGCCGCGTACCGTGAGAGCGCGAGCAAAGCTCGCCATGGTTGAAGTCCCCGGTCCAAGCACGCCTGCAAAGCCATCTGTCGTGGGTTTGTCACGTCAGGTGTCATAGATGACTTCGTAGGTGTGGGATTATGCGAGTCAAGAATCTCCGAGCTTGGGATCGCAGGAACAAAGATCAACACAGCTTTACCCAGGTTCGGCCCCCTCAATGTGAGGTAAAAGACCTACTTCCTGCCTACCCTAGATTGGTATTGATATGATAATCGAGGTGTTACAATGGAGGCGATCCGATCTGGTACTCGCCGTATGAGCTAGGGTTTAGGGCTTGATAGCTTGACCCGCTCTAAGTCCTGCGAGTCCTCTTTATATACACAGAGGCTCGCTAGGTTTACAAAAGGAAACTTCCCCCATAAGGAATACATCCATAGAGGCCTACTCGGAGACTACTTGGTCTTCACGTCCTCCGGGATATGTCTTCTAGATCTTTCCCCTTATGGCGGCTCAATATTGGGCTTGCTCCCAAGTGGGCCTTCGTCCGTGCGAGTAAGTCAAGTCGCACTGGGCCGCGGGTTAACCCGGAAAGTATTCCCCGACACCATCAGTAGTCGACGGCACCTCGCCTAGTGGGAGCACCTCCTTGTACACAACGCCGAGGGTGTTGGCAGACTTGGCAAGGGAGTCCTTCGCCTGGACGAAGGAAGCACCAAGGTCACCTATAACCTGGTCGAGTGATAACTCATCACTGATCATGTCAGTAGGTGTTGGCACACCAATCGCCTCTGTAACATGAACCAGAAAAAGCAAGATTACTACATACTACCCAACGGGTACACGGGAGGCATACAAAAAGATGGTTCCTTACCTCTCACGTTCTGAGCGAGGCCAGCCAGTCGCTCAGCATACTCCTTCTTGCGCGTAGCGGCAGAACGATGGGCGGTATCTGCGGCTTTCTTCGACTCGGCAGCTTGAGTGGCAAGAGCTTCTTCTAGCTCCTTTACTCGGGTTTCAGCCGCTGCCTTGTCACCTGAGTTTGGAAAGCAAAGCGGTAAATCAGCATTCGACGAAACAAAGACAGTGCAAAAAGACCTTCGGGTACATAATCAAATTTCACTTACGCGTGAGCTGCTCCAAGTTAACACGCAGCTTGTCCCTCTCCTGCTCCATCTGAACAAAAGCTTTCCCCGATTCTACTAGAGTGAGGTAGTAAGGCCACAAGCAAATGCAATTAGCATAAATCAATACATATATCAGACGCAACATATGCGGGTGGTCATAGGACACTTACGTGGTCCATCCAAGTTTCAGACTTGGAAGTAGAAGTCCCGACTTCAGCCGCCGGGGTATCTGTAACCTTGGTGGTCACAAGAGCAACAGCTGCGACTGCTGGTTGCGCAACCTCCGGGGTCACAGGAGAAGCACCTGCGTGATCAGGAGTCGAAGCCTCGACGACAGGAGGAGTCGCTACTCGATCGTGCTCAGCACTATAAAGCATAAAGGGAAAAGAGACATGAGCCAAACTATCATACAGTAACTTTACATATGCAAAAGGCAGAAGGAACAAACCTCTGTTCTTCCTCTTCTTCGCAGTCATAATCGTCAAAGCTTGGACCTCCAAACTGCACGGCGCCACTCGACTGGGGAGGAGGCATCGAGCTCACTGGGCACGCTGCCAATGGAGCGGTTTGGGCAGCGTGGGGTGAGCCCGAGTCACCATCGTCCCTCAGATCCTTCTCCTTTGCGGGTGAGCTCATAGACGAGGACACATCTTGAACACGGAGGCGCTTGCGAGTCCGAGCCTTGGCCACAACCGGCGCAGGTGAAGCTTCAGCGGGTGCCTCGTCCACCTCTTCCTCTTCAGCATTTTTTGTAGTAGAAGTGGTAGCCGATGGAAGGGGTGACTCATCGGCTCCCTTTGCTGGCACATCTTGCACCTCCTGCACCTCTGTCTCTTCAGTCGGGCCGTTCTCTGGAAGGGGAGGCAGAGTAGACGCAGTCGAGTGGCCCTGCATGTCATAAAAAGGAGACGAAAGTCAGACAAACCAGCAAAATGGCAACGCAAAGAGACAACAAAACTCGATAGAGTCACTAACCTCTGGCAAAGGCTTTTCAGCCCCATAAGGGGTGACAGGGCAGTCGACGTTGCAGGGCTCGCTGGCTTTTGTGCTGGTGATGGACCACACATGTGACACCAGCTCGCTCTTTGACAGCTCCTCCTTGTTCATTCGAGTGGAGTCGAGAGGACCTTCATACTGCCACATAGGGTGAGCTCGCGCGCGGAGCAGCCACACCCGCATCTTCACAAAGGTGGCAAGAAGATGCACACCAGTGACGCTGTTTAGCAGTCCTCCAATCGTCTCCAGCAGAGGCGCCGCTTCCGCCATTTCTTCAGTCGAAAGCTGATGGTCCCAGGCCTTCGTCCTAGCGGCTATACCAGCAGTCGAAAATGCTGGGACCCCTTCCTGGTCACCGCGCACATAAAACCACCTTTTCCTCCACCCTTGCGCCGAGTCGACTGGCTTCAGGGCAAAGTATCGGGTGTCGCTGCGCACTTGGATCTGAAGGCCTCCTACTGGATAGGTTCGGCCGCCTCGGTTGTTGGGCCAGACCATGAAGATAGACTTCCAAAGGGCCCAGCTGGGAGCAACTCCTAGGAAGCACTCGCACAATACCATAAAACAGGCAATGTGCATAATGCCGTTCGGGGTGAGATCATGGATCTGCACCCCGTAGGCAAACAGCAAGCCACGAACAAAGTCGTGGAGGGGAAAAGACAGACCCCTAGGCAAAAACTCCGCAACACATACGTGCTCATTTGCGCGAGGCTCGGGGAGTACCTCTTTCGATGGCGCACGAACAGTAAGCTGGTCCGCCGGCGGCAGCAGTCCATCCTCGCAGAACTTCTCAAGATGTGCCGCCTTGATCGCGGACTTCACCCAGTCGCCGTCGCTCTTCTTGAGGTCGACGGCGGACGCAGATGCACTGGCCGCAGTCTTCTTCCCCTTCAACGCGGCCGCGTCGGTTGGCGGCGCGTCGGCGGCAGTTTTCCTCTTGGGCGCCATGGTTGTGGTGGCTAGGGAGTGAATAAGGAGCTCGGACGCAATAACAATGGAGGTGGAGCAAGAGGAAGACGATGGAACAGGGGCAGCGCGCAGAGCAAATGGCAAGTAAAAATACTGCCAGCGCCGTCCCTCCTATTTACCACAGATCAAAATCGATCACAGCCGTTAAGATCGCAATCGTGCGCTCCGCACGCAATCCCACCATACACGTGGCAGGCGCAGAGGGCAACCGTCGCAGGCCACTCCGCCCACTACGCACGCAAAAATAGGAGCCATCATCACGCCTCCGTAAAAAGTGGGCCAGAGTGGTCAAATCAAAGTCCAAACGGCACCGTCGTTCGGTCAGCGCTGCACAAGTGGGCTCACCTATGTGTCACGTCCCATCCATCATAGCATAACGCACTCCACCGCGTGTCAGGAGGCGCAGTCGCCAGAAACGTCATCCCTGACATCATTGCAAGCATATGTTCAGAAATACAATCGAGTCTGCCCAACGCATATTGCTCATTCGACTGCTTTGTTTGGTTCGGGTGTGAAAAAGCAATGTTAAGACAAAATTGGTCACTCGACCGTTCCTTCGACTGAGGCATATTACTCCCATCGGGAGCATATTTAAAAAATTCTTCGACTGAAGATGCTCAAGATAAAATGATTTTGAGATTATCCTGCACCCGATAGAATTACGGCAAAAAAATTCTTCGATTAACATATGCAAGGTGAGAGGATCTGAGATTATCCTCCATTGCGAGCAATAAAGCACAATCTCGGGGGCTACTCCCATCGGGAGCGCTGTCGCGCACCCGATAGAATAACAGCAAAGTGTCAGTCGACAAATGTCTCAACTCAGTTCATATACAAAATCATACTCGAAACATTCCCGAGTTGCGTCCGCCGCAAATACCTCAGATGATGTACGCATAGTGCAAAGGTAAGACCCGCGAACTTTCGAGCTGGGCTAAGGACCGTTCCAGCAACGTAAATCCTTATACTTTCCGTGTCAGCAGACATGATGAAAAATCCTGACGGACGCGTTGGGTAAAATTCAAATCTATACTGCAGATCGACTCAGTAAGACCTCCGCGGCCTAGTCGAATCTGACCAGTTTGTTCTAGATTCGACTCCGGGGACTCGAGTTTGATTGAAAGCTAGTAAGGTTTTGCCCGAATGTGTAGTTAATCAGTCCTGATCCATCGAGTGTACTGGGCCTGCTAAGCTATTATCCCTTGATCATCATAAGCAAAAACCGCAGTCGATGAGATACTCGACATAGCCAACATGTGCTATTCATACAAGAATTCCAATTATAATATAAAGCATATGACGTGCACTTACGAAAGAGTCCATGCCCGATTCTTCGAGTCAGACAAGTACTCGGGGGCTACTGACATGGGTATACATCTCGGGTACCCTACCATGAGGGTACCTGGTGCACGTGACGACTAAGGCCCAATAGCGAAGAGACTATTCGAAGCCCAAGACCAGAGACCCAAGAAGATGGAGTACCCTCCAAGATTAGTCATAGGCATAGTCAGTTAGAACTTTCCTTATATGTAAATCAGGTCGGTTACGTACTCCCGAGACCCAGCCTATTTAAGGACTGGGAGGGGTGCCGATCTGGGGGCCAAGCCATACTCAAACCACCAAAGCTCTAGCGAGATCAACATCTCGCCGGAGCCACCTTGTAACCGCATAATCTCACACGATCAATAACAGACAAGCAGGAAGTAGGGTCTTTACCTCCACCCGAGGGGCCTGAACCTGGGTAAATCTTTGCCTCTGCTTGTCAGCCAACAAAACTACCAGTACTACCACGTTCTCTCCCTATAATCTCAACCCTAGGTCCTTAACCATGGGATTTGATGAGTGTACCCCTCGTCAAAACCCATCTCTGCATAGAAGGGAGCCGCTAACAAGATTCTTGTTCATAGTAGGGACATGCTGCACGTTCCTCAGCTGCACGATCTTCCCCGAAGTAAACTTCAGATCTACCGTGCCAACACCACGAACAGAAGCATGTGATCCATTCCCCATTAAGACGCTTGAATCTGCGACCTGATAAGAAGTGAACATAGAGATGTCAGCACATACATGAACATTAGCACCCGTATCAATCCACCAACATGGAGATTGAAATACTGAAAGCACAATCGGTAAATTACCGTACCCATCAGCATTGCTAGCGGTCACGACATTGACATGCTTTGGCGTCTTCCCTTTCTTGTCTGCATGATCTGGGCAGTCCACAGAGAAGTGTCTGGGCTCTCCACAAATGTAGCACTTTAGCTCAGATTTGTTCAGCATCTTCTTCTTCTTCTTGAAAGAAGTAGTCTTGGTAGGCATGTTAAAGGCGGGCTTTCCCTTGGCCTTGCTCTTGCCGTGGTGAAAGTTCTTCTGCACCATGTTGGCGCTAGACTGACCTTCACCACCTCTCTCAGCAGTGTCCTTAGCCCGAGCCTTGTCCTCAACATCAAGAGACGCTATCAGGTTTTCAACCGATATCTCCTGTCTCTTGTGTTTGAGAGTTGTGGCGAAGTTCCTCCATGAAGAGGGCAACTTTGCAATAATGCATCCAGCCACAAACTTGTCAGGTAAGGCACACTTAGTGTGCTCAAGCTCCTTAGCAATGCACTGTATCTCAAGAGCCTGTTCGACTACAGAACGGTTGTTAGCCATCCTGAAGTCATGGAAGCTCTCCATGATGTACAGTTCACTGCCAGCATCTGCTACACCGAACTTAGCGTTCAGTGCCTCCCAGAGCTCTTTGGCATCTGTAATGTGCATGTACACATCAAACAGCTTGTTGCTAAGAGCACTCGGAGCGAGTCCCACAAAGGCAGTATTGGTTTCCTTGAACTTGTTCTGATCCTCGTCAGATATAGTTCCTTCAGGTAAACCCGCACTAGCCTTGATCACTTTTAGAGATAGCAACCACAGTGTGGTCTTGTACTGCCATCTCTTAAAGTCCACACCGATAAACTTGTCCGGACTCAGCGCATCAGATAGATGTCCCATGTTTAACTCAGGAAATTGCCTATAACAAATATAAGGTTTTTGGATTGTTGGAATATTAGGCATAATTTCCATGATTAATTCCAGAATATAAAGCATGATCGCAAGAGCTACTAACATGTTAATCTCGAAAATACTAGACGTATTAATTAACATGAACAACAGCAAGACATCTATGAACACAGACATCGGAATGTGACGAACGTACCGAACAGTTGTAGATGAAGTAGTCGTTGGAGCAACGACGGCAGCAGCTTGAGCGGCGACGGTAGCAGCTCGAAGAAGACGACGTTGGAGGCGAGTCGCCCGTGGACCCGGAGATCGTCCAGGAAGTCGAGCCGTGATGAAGAACTTGAAAGCAGTCGCGCGGGGCGCTTCCCAAAAAACCTTATTCGCCCTCTCCCGTACAGGATCACAAGGACAAGTGGTTCCGGAGACCTGTTGTCCCATTCGCCGGTGCACGCCGGTGCACGGGATGGAGTAGACTACGGTGGCGGTGCAAGGCACGAGATTGGCAAAACCTAGATTGGTTCGGTGGTGACGGCGCATGTTAGTGCAAAGCGATATATAGTGCGGTTCAGGAAACCCTAACGGGTAGAACGTGGGCCGGCCACATCGCACACGTTCGAGTCGGTTACAGCAGCCCACGATCCGGTAGCGATCCGAATTGGCTAAGCTGTACACGTACGCTAACACGACTCGATTTTCCTGAACAGCAAAAATATAGGCATCGGCTCGGCTCATTCCCGCAACCCGCGGCATGTTGTGACGAGACGGACGGACGACGGCGGAGGAGGAGGAGTGCGCATGAGAGAGCCTTCTATTCTCAACTAGCACACCAAGTGGTACAACACTCCACTATATAAGGTGGTGTTTGTCTCCTCCAACTAGCAATGTGGGACTAAACTTTAGCACCACATTGCACCTCCAAAATTCTGCCATGCACATGGGCCAATTTGAGATTTTCAGGAATTGCTTATTGGGCTGCCCAAATGGGCCCAAATTCTAAAAGATACTTCTCTCTCTTTTATTTGGGTGTGGGCGGGACAGAGGAGGAAGGTTTGCTGCGTGCGCACCGGCTGGCTGGCGCGCCCCCAGAAAAAAACGAGTGGTATGGTATCTGCATTGGGCAGCTGAGATTACTTATTCAAATGCTCTTGGTAACGTTCGTTTCCTCGACTGGTGTTACAGCATCTCCACCAGGGCCTCCAATAGGGTGTCCGGGGTGCCGGACATGGTTCAGCTGTTCATGGGACTCCCGCTCGGCACGCAGCTGAGAGGTCGCATGCGCTAGCTCCTCCGACTGGGCGATGAGCTGCTGTTGTCTGGGCTCCTCCGCCTGGGCGTTGAGCTGCTCGTACGCAGCCCGCTCGGCGGTCATAAAGGCGTGGTAACGCTCATCGCGCTCCGCGCTCACGATGGAGGCCTGGATGATGGCGGCCTCCACGACGTCCCCAGCCGCCTCGTAGCCAAGCCGGACCTGGCGGCTTGCCTGCTCGTTGCGCCAGCTCTCGAACGAGTTGGCGGCAACCACCTGGTCTGTCCACAGCAGCGACGGCAGCACCACCTGCTCCGGCTCTAGCACCGGTGGCGGCAACACCACCTGCTCCAGCTCCTGCACCGGTGGCGGCACCTCGTGAAGCTCCAAAGGTGGCTCCTGCCCGGGGTACGACACCTCCTGCTCCGGCTCCTGCTCCTCCTGCTCATCGACGTCGACGTCGTCCACCTCCGCCCAATCGAAGGCGGGTTCATCGGCGGCCGGCTCCTGTTTCGTGGGGTGAGCACGGCGAGCTGCCTGGGTGAGGGTGGTCCATGAGGTGGCGAGGTGGCGAGGCATGCTGTTGCTACGGGCGGGCGGTGGTGTGGGCTACGGTGAGCGTCGGCGGTGGTGTGGAGAAATGGGTGCACGGAGGGGGCCTCTTTATAGCCGTCCAGGGTCGAGGCGGGAAACGGAGGCGGGAAGCATCGGGTGGGTGAGCATGCGTCGCGTCAGAGTTAATGACATCGACACGTCTCTGCCACTGCGCCACTTGGGAAGCCGAGAAAGGTTGGGTGCTCAGCAGGCGCCGCCGTAAATACGAGGCGTGTGGGAGACGCATCGCCATCCCGTCCCTGCGTCACCTGCGGAAACGTGTCGCCATTAACGCGGGCGGAACGGCCCCCTGCATGGCGCCTTAAACCCATGGTCAGGTCGGCGTTGTGTGTATGACGGGTGGACAACCCCTGTCGGAGGCCATGTCCGGGCAGTTTCCGGCATCCCCGAGAGGGCCTCCAAACTTGGAAGCCCTCTCGGGGGTGCCGGACATGAAACACTAGTGGAAACAGGGCCATCGGTTTGGCCCTTTCGTCCCGGTTCCCTTACAAACCGGTACTAATGGGGGCACTAGTCCCGGTTCGAATGCCCAGGGCGCCGGCCAAGTCCAGTCCCGGTTTGTAAGGGACCTTTAGTCCCGGTTCGTGATACAAACCGGTACTAAAGAGTCGCGGCAGGCAGCCGCAGAGGTGGGGCCAGGGCGAGCACCCTTTAGTACCGGTTCGTATCACGAACCGGGACTAAATATGGACCTTTAGTATCGGTTCGTGATACGAACCGGGACTACAGTTTTTCCTATATCATCTCCCACCCCCGTGCCAGCCATGGCCATTTTTTAGCTCGAGTTCATCAACATTTTCTCATCTATTTCCTCTCCCGAGCTCGAGTTCATCCCCATTTTTTTCCACTATTTGTCAAGATTGACGGCGCCTCATCTATCCAAGGGTTAGCACTTCCGGCGTTGCTACTTTAGCTCATTTCATTGCTAGTTTTGCTCATTTCATTTTTCTAGTGCTAGCTAGCTAGGTGTTTAATGAAATGCCTAAGTTAGGGATTTCATTTGTTTTATATGCAATTTGAGATCAAATTAAAGTATGATTTGTGGGTTTTAGTGTCGTCCGGTCCCCGTCCTCACCGCCGTCGATCGCCCGCGCCGTCCCGTCACCAGCACCACCTCGGTGAGCCTCTTGTTTTTATCTTTTATTTAAAAAAAAACTTATTTATATGATTTAGATGCATAGTTATTACTTGTATAATTTTTTTATATTTTTTTATATGTATAGTGCCATGGTTTTGATATCCATCCCCGTCGGCCCTCGTCCGGTCTATGATTCGGATGTGGTATATTTTTATAACTACTTGTTTCATTTCGTGTTTATGACAATTATGTCAACCGAAATAGTTGAATCGGAAATTCCAACCGACCCTATTGTCGAGTTTTTTGAAAAAGAAAACAATGATTTGAAAGCAAAATTGAAAAGAAGTGAAGATCTTCGTCTCCAATGCCTAGAAGAGAAGATGAAATTGGAGTTCAATCTTGCCGACGTCGTCGATAAACACAAGATCAAGATGGATGCAATGCGCTTGAAGATTAGAAAGATTAGAAAATATGTCATTCATAAAGAGGCTTGGTATCATTATGCTGTTGGTTCAATAATTACCTTAGTTGCAATTTTGATCGCATTTGTTGTTGGGTTTAAATTCTTTAGATAGTTGTATGTTAGTTTCAATTAATGTATGTTTTATGAGACTATGTATTACATTTGGTCACTACTCTACTTTGTTTTTAATGTGATGAACTTGTATTAATTAATTTGGTCATGTATCTATTCTTGATGTAGTGTAATGGTTTTTGATATACTTATATAATGCAGATGAACCGGCAATGGATATACGGTGACCGACGCAGTCCCGAGTTCATTAGTGGCATGCATAATTTTCTCTACGTGACTGAGGCAAACAAGCGGTCGAATGGTTTTGTTTGTTGTCCATGTAGTGCCTGTAAGAATATGATGGATTACTCTACCTCAAAAACCCTTCACGTCCACCTGTTGCAGTACGGTTTCATGCCCGGCTATAATTGTTGGACCAAGCACGGAGAAAGAGGGCTTATAATGGAAGACAATGAAGAGGAAGAGGATAATAACACTTATCCTATGTTCACTGAACACGGTGGTACTACAATGGGGGAAGACGAAGTTGAAGAAGAGCCCATTGTTGATGAGCCCGATGACGATCTTCGTCGGGCCATTCTTGATGCGAAGATAAATTGCGGAAGTGAAAATGAGAGGTCGAAGTTGGGGAGAATGTTAGAGGATCACAACAAATTGTTGTACTCCCTCCGATCCATATTAGTGGGCATAGCTTTGTCTAAATTCATATGTATCTAGTTAAGTATTTAGACTAGATACATGTGTATCTAGACAAAGTTGTGCCCACTAATATGGATCAGAGGTAGTACCCAAATTGCGAAGATGGTCAGAAAAAGCTGGGTACCACACTGGAATTGCTGCAATGGAAGGCAGAGAATGGTACTTCTGACAAGGGATTTTAAAAGTTGATAAAAATTATAAATAAGATACTTCCAAGGGATAACGTATGGCCCCCAGTACGTACGAAGCAAAGAAGGTTGTCTGCCCTCTAGGATTAGAGGTGCAGAAGATACATGCATGCATCAATGACTGCATCCTCTACCGCGGTGAGGAGTACGAGAATTTGAATGCATGCCCGGTATGCGGTGCATTGCTGTATAAGATCAGGCGAGATGACCCTGGTGAAGTCCAGGGCGAGCCGCGCCCCAGGAAGAGGGTCACTGCGAAGGTGATGTGGTATGCTCCTATAATACCACGGTTGAAACGTTTGTTCCAAAACAAAGATCATGCCAAGTTGTTGCGATGGCACAAAGAATACCGTAAGAAAGACGTGATGCTGAGACACCCCGCTGATGGGTCACAGTGGAGAAAAATCGACAGAGAGTTCCCAACATTTTCAGATGACGCAAGGAATTTAAGATTTGGTCTAAGTACAGATGGCTTTAATCCTTTTGGGGAGCAGAGCTCCAGTCATAGCACTTGGTCTGTGACTCTATGTATCTATAACCTTCCTCCTTGGTTGTGCATGAAGCGGAAGTTCATTATGATGTCAGTGCTCATCCAAGACCCAAAACAACCCGGCAATGACATTGATGTGTACCTGAGGCTATTGGTTGAAGAACTTTTAGAGTTGTGGCGTGAAGAAGGTGTACGTGTGTGGGATGAGCACGAACAAAAGGAATTTGACCTACGAGCGTTGTTGTTTGTAACCATCAATGATTGGCCTGCTCTTAGTAACACTTCAGGACAGTCAAATAAGGGATACAATGCATGCACGCACTGTTTAGGTGAGACTGAAAGTGTATATTTGGGAAACAAGAATGTGTACCCGGGGCATCGTCGATTTCTTCCAAAACAGCATCTCGTAAGAAAGAAAGACAAGCATTTCAAAGGTGAGGCAGATCACCGGACGAAGCCTACCCGCCCTACTGGGGATGTTATATATGATATGGTCAAGGATTTAAAACTAATCTTTGGAAAGGGTCTTGGCGGACAATCTGTTCTGAATGACACTGACGGACATGTACCCATGTGGAAGAAGAAATCTATATTTTGGGAGTTACCCTATTGGAAAATCCTAGAGGTTCACTCTGCAATCGACGTGATGCACGTGACGAAAAATCTTTGCGTGAACCTGCTAAACTTCTTGGGCGTGTATGGGAAGACGAAAGATACACCGGAATCATGGCAGGACCAGCAACATATGCACGAACGAGATAACCTGAATCCAGAGAAGTATCAAGGTCATGCCAGCTACGCTCTTACCAAAGAAGAGAAGAAGATCTTTTTTGAAGTCCTGAGCAGTATCAAGGTCCCGTCTGGCTTCTCGTCGAATATAAAGGGAATAATAAACATGACAGAGCAAAAGTTCCAAAACCTAAAGTCTCATGACTGCCACGTGATTATGACACAATTACTTCCGGTTGCGTTGAGGGGGCTTCTGCTGGAAAATGTTCGAGTACCCATTGTGAAGCTATGTGCATTCCTCAATGCAATTTCTCAGAAGGTCATCAATCCAGTAACTCTACCAAGTTTACAGAAGGATGTGGTCCAATGTCTTGTCAGCTTCGAGTTGGTGTTCCCACCAACCTTCTTCAATATTATGACGCACCTCATAGTTCACCTAGTCAAAGAGATTTCCGTTCTCGGTCCTGTATTTCTACACAACATCTTCCCCTTTGAGAGGTTCATGGGAGTGTTAAAGAAATACGTTCATAACCGTGCTAGGCCAGAAGGAAGCATCTCCAAGGGCTATGGAACAGAGGAGATCATTGAGTTTTCTGTTGACTTTATTCCTGACCTTAAGTCGATAGGTGTTCCTCAATCGCGCCATGAAGGGAGACTGTGGGGAAAAGGCACATTAGGAAAGAAAGCAACAATATGTATGGACGGGCATTCTTTCACTCAAGCACACTACACAGTTCTACATAATTCCAGCTTGGTGGCTCCGTATATCGAGGAACACAAGAATATTTTATGCTTGAAATACCCGGAGCAACCTAAAGATTGGATTGATGGAGAACACGTGAATACTTTCGGTGGTTGGTTGCAAACACGTCTCATTAATGACACCACTTGTGGAGAACAGCTATACTTGTTGGCTAAGGCACCATCTTGTACTATATTGACTTTTCAAGGGTACAAGATAAATGGGAATACATTTTACACGGCCGACCAAGATAAAAAGAGCATCAACCAAAACAATGGTGTCCGCTTTGATGCAACAAACAACAATGCGCAAAAAGACACATATTATGGTTACATAGAGCAGATATGGGAACTTGACTATGAACCTTCTTTTAAGGTCCATTTGTTCAGGTGCAAATGGTTCAACCTGACAGGCGGGGTACATGTAGACCCGCAGCACGGAATGACTACAGTGTATCTCAAGAATCTTGGGTACGACACCGAACCATTCGTCCTAGCCAGTGAAGTGGCTCAGGTTTTCTATGTGAATGACATGTCTAGCAGACCGAAAAAAAGAAAAGATAAGAAAGTGAATACATCATACGATGAGACAAAGCGCCACATAGTTCTTTCAGGGAAAAGAAACATCGTGGGAGTGGAGGACAAGACAGACATGTCAGAAGATTACAATAAGTTTGATGAAATTCCGCCCTTCACAGTGAAAACTAACCCAAGCATCGTGTTGAACGATGAAGATTGTCCATGGTTACGACGCGATCAGAAGAAAGGGACACACACGAAGAAGAAGTTTATACCACAACACTAGAGACGGATGTTGATGGTCATGTGTAATAATGTATGAAACCTTTTTTATCCTGGTTCTATGAGACAGAGGACACATAGCTGTATCTTGGTATGACAAACAATGTTGCAAAACTAAGTTTTTTCAAATTACTTATATAAATATTATTTTTCATTTTTTAAGTGCCAAAAATGACATTTTTTGTGAAGCAAGTACAACAAATATGGTGCAAAATGGCACCCATCCAAATTTCTCACAAAGTAGACCATATTGTATGGATAATCCACAAATATTAGTAATTTTCTTGGTTTCTACCTAGTTTGCTCTGAAAATTTTACAAAAATAATTTTAGGGTACACAAGTAGTGGTTATATCACAGAACCGTCGATAGTTTTGGATAATTCGACCACCAAAATTTTACAAAAATGTTTTTAAGGTACACAAGTAGTGATTATGTCAAATTTACTCAACTCATCCATTTGAAATTCGAATATATTCAACATAGTCAAATTTGAAAATAAACAGTACCAAAAGATTCTACCTGTCTAGGGCTTACGTTTGATATAAAGTTTATCAAATTTGAACGATTAAATCAATAGAATAAAATAAATCAGGAAAAAGAAAATAGAAAAAAATTACAAACGGCCCTTTAGTCTCGGGTGTTGGTTGCAACCGGGACTAAAGGTGGGCTTTGGCGCGCTAATTTGGCAGCGGCCCAAAAATGGACCTTTAGTCCCAGTTCGTGGCTGGAACCGGAACTAAAGGCCCATTAGTGCCTTTTAGATCCCTCCCCTGGCTCTCGTCCCCGCAGTTTGCCGCCAGGCCCAGGAAGAGGAAGGACGCCACCAGGCTGCCGTGCCGTGCTCCCCTGCCGCCGCCGCCACCGCCACCTTCTCCTGCTCCGGTCACCGCGGCCGCCCACTTCCTCGCCGTCGAGTTTCATGAGTTGGGCGGTCGTGAATCGGCCGAAATCGGCCCGCTTTTTCGTCCCCAAGTCGCCGTGCTACCATCTGGGCCCGATTTTTCGTCCCCAAGTCTGCGCCCCGCCGCTCCGTGCTGCTCGCCGCCGTCCCTGCTGCTCCGTGTTGCTCGCCGCCGTCCCCGCGCGCAAGGTACGGTCTTTATCTCCTCTCAAATTGAGCGGCCGTGACATTACATTTAGGGGGCGGAGACATTTCATTAATAATATTTATATATAATAAAAGGCCTAAAGGCCATTACATTTAGGGGGCGGGCCACAATATAAACTAAAAAAACTAATTTAGGGGGTGGTGGGAGGACACGGCGGCGGCGCCGGAGGCCTAGTCGTCGTCGGAGAGGACGACGTAGCCCAGCACGACCCACAGATGGGCCGGCGGCTGCTCCTCCGGCGGAAGGTGCTGCTCCTCCGGCTCCTGCTACGGCTGCCCCTGGGCCGGCTCCTGCTGCGGCGGCGGTGGCGGTGACCAACTGCCACCAGTCCAGCCCCAGGACTGGCCAAGGAGGCCGCTGGGCAGTGGAGCCACCTGCTCCAGCTCCAGCTCCTCGTCCTCCTGCTCCTGCTGCAGGTGCTGTCACCATAGCGCCGGCGGCTGGGCCTTGGCCAGCACCTGCTCCCAGCGCTTGATCTCGTCCTCGACGAGGGAGTGGCGGGAGGCCTCGTAAGCGGCCTGCATCTCCGGGTCGTCATCGTCGTCGATGACCTCCTCTTCGAACCACAGCTCCTACTGACTGGGCGGCGGTGCGGGGTACGCCTCGGGCTCCTGCGGTGCTGCTGGGACCGGCGCGAAATAAGCGCGGCGGCGGTCGTCGTGCTCATCCACGAACCACTAGTCCCAGTGGGGGACTCCGGCACGTAGGCGGGGTCGTTGTAGAGGTCCGGTGGGAGGAGACGGCGGCGGCGTGCGATCTCCACCACCCTGGCCTGACCACTGGCCGGAATCGGCGGCACCGGAATCCGCTGCGGATTCAGGTGCAAGTCCTCCGGCAGGTGGACGTCGGGCCATTCCACGGGGGTGGCATTGTTCCAATGCCACCAGCACTCAGCCACGCGCACGTAGCGCCGGTGATGCGTCTTCTTCGGCGCCGCATCCGCTACACCAGCACGGCGCGCCGGCGCCGCTCCCCGACCATCCGCACGCCCTGCGGCGCGATGCCGAATGCTGAAGGAGGAGGAAGGGCGGTGCGTGGTGGAGGAGGAGGAAGCGCAGCGCGCCGGCTGGAGGAGCCGCTAGACTCACGCTGGTTCTTGGGCGGCTTGAACCACCGCGACATGGCTAGGGGCTAGGGGCTAGATAGGGGTGGGGGCGGCGGTGTGGACTGAGGTCGCTATCCACACGGCCGGGATCCATTTTAAAGGACAGCCAGGGCCAGCATTGACTACGGAGTGGGGAAGACGAGGGGGCCGGTGGGTCGCTGGCAGGTGGGCCAGGGCCAGCATTGACTACGGGTGGGGAAGACGAGTGGGCCGGTGGGTCGCTGGCAAGTGGGCTAGGGCCAGCATTGACTACGGGTGGGGAAGACAAGGGCGGTGGGGCGGTGGGTCGCTGGCAGGTGGGCCAGCATTGACCACGCGCGTGACCAGTTGGGCGGTCACACGCGGACGTGGTCGTGTGGGGAAGACGGGGCGGTGGGGCGGCGGTTTGCTGGCAAGTGGGCCAGCATTGACCAAGCGCTCGTGGCCAGGGGGTGGACGCGGCGCATCGACCCAATGCTGGCCCAAATTGGGCTGGCAGGTACGTGGGATGCGGTGTCGGGGGAATACTTTCTAGATTAACCCGCGGCCCAGTGCGACTTACTTTACTCGCACGGACAAAAGCCCACATGGGATCAAGCCCAACATCGAACCGCCACAAGGAGAAGAATCTAGAAGGCACAGAGGCGAGCCAGTCTCCGGTTAGGTTCCAGTTAATATATTCCTTGAGGGGGAAGTTTCCTTTGTTACCTGACGAGCCTCTGTGTATATAAAGAGGACTCGCAGGACTTAGAGAGAGAGCCCTTAAACCTTAGCTCATACGGCGAGTACCAGATCGGATCACCTCCATTGTAACACCTCGATTATCATATCAATACCAATCTAGGGTAGGCAAAAAGTAGGTCTTTTACCTCACATTGAGGGGGCCAAACCTGGGTAAATCTGTGTTGATCTTTGTTCCTGCGATCCCAAGCTCGGAGATGCTTGACTCGCGTAATCCCACACCTACGAAGTCATCCATGACACCTGACGTGACAAACCCACGACAGTTGGCGCCCACCGTGGGGCCTGCGGTCAAGAGCGTCACGTTCCGCGCAGGATCCATGAAGGGAGCTGAAGATCTTGTTGTTGGCCGTATCATCACGGTCAATGGCACACCCCTCATTGACGATTCAAGCTGGGGGCCGGAAGCTGACTACCTGGAAACCGGCCACATCATCCCGTTTGGATCTGTCCATGTCTTCGTCGGCTTCATTGGCGGCGAGTCAGAAGATCCATCGCAACATGGCGACTCAGAAGAAGGAGTCGCGGTAACGGTGGACCAAGAAGAAGAATCTATCAACTACGAGTCGCTACCTCTTGAAGACGAAGAAGGCCAATCCATTGAGTATGTCCTTGAGGAAAGGTTACGCAGAGGCCCTGTGGATGGCGACTCGCCCTCTGTAGAAGATCGGCACATGGAAGGGGTCTACAGGACCACAGAAGCGGACGAAGGGTTGGGCATGCCACCAGGCA
Organism: Poa pratensis; assembly: GCA_947311845.1. Lineage (NCBI taxonomy): Eukaryota > Viridiplantae > Streptophyta > Magnoliopsida > Poales > Poaceae > Poa > Poa pratensis. The sequence goes on from CAMZMU010000118.1 coordinate 23,653,686, forward strand.
GCTTAGCCCCCACGCCGCCAGAAGCAGCAGAACAAGCCGCGCTAGACGCATCAGGAGTCACGGCATCCGCTGCGGTAACACCAGGAGTCGCGGCCTCAGGAGTTGCAAACAGAGAAACTCCACCCGGAGTTGCGCCCGCGGAATCAGGGTCAAGGGTAGCCCCCGACGCAGCGGTCACGCTGCCACAGGGAAGTGTGTTGTTCACGCCAATATCTGCGGTTAACGCGGCCGCTAGAGTGACAGAATTGGAGGCTACCAGGATCGGGCTATATGATGAAGTCCAGAGAATCGCAGATGAGAGAGCTAGGCTGGCGCGCGAGGAACAACGCCTCCAACAGGAGCAACAGCGACTCATCGAGGACACCAATACTTTGCAAGGAGTACAGGCCACCTTGCCACACAGACGCCATGCGAGTCGCCTGCAGCCAGGGACAGTAAATCCTATGGAGCTGTTCCAATCGCCTACCGCTGGACCAACAATCGCGGTTCCCGCGGTTGAAACGCCAGTAACCGCGGCACCACCCAGCGCGATCCCATCAGTCGCCACCAACATAGTGCACCCGATCGCATGGTCAGGAGTCGCACAACCATCAGTCGCGGTACCCACACACATGGCACCGTCTGCCATGGTTATGCGGTCTGTGGCACCATTAGCCGCGCCAGCGGTTCAAGCGATCGTTGTACCATCAGTTGTACCAGCGGTTCCGTCCTTCGCAGCACCAAGAGCAGCGGAAATACCTGGATCAAGGGCCATAGTACAAGCTAACAACAGGGCCATTATGCCCCCGCCATTGCCGCAGCCAACCTTTGTTCAGCAGCCGCCACAGCAGCCTCAAAGGTTCCACACGCCGCAAGGACATTATGTTAGCCCAGTGGAGAATCTCTTTGCGGCTACGAACATCTTGGCCAGGTTAGCGCCAGCAGGAAACACACCAATGGACAGGAGGCGCGGCACGCCATTGAGATGCTGAGCACAGCAGTAATACAGCAGGCAAACATGTCCGAACACGCGGGACGGCTGCACTCCACCCCCTACAATAGCAGAGCAACGGCGGAAAGAAGCATCCACGCGGAGTCGCCGCACGTTGCGACTTCAAGTTCGGCTAGGCGACAAAGGGAAAATCAACCTGCGGCTCAAAATCAACCTCAGCAAGTTCAACCCGTAGAAGTTGTGCAGCCGCGCGCGGCGGCTAATCCAATGGGAAGGCCAGCTTCATCCAATCTATCGTCGCGACTCAAAGGCCCAGTCTGTTTCAGCGAAAGAATCAGGTTTGAACCGTTTCCTGCAGATTTCAAAGGACCTCGCAAGGTCGCCAACTACAACGCAAGCATGGACCCTGTTACTTGGCTCAACAATTACGAGATGGGCATGAGCATCCTAAACGCATCCGAAGAGATCTGCGCACGGTACCTAAACATGATGTTAGAAGGCGCAGCTCACATATGGCTGCAGAATTTGCCGCCAAATTCAATAAACTCTTGGGATGAGATGAAGGAAGCTTTTATCAAGAATTTCCAAGGAACATGCAAGCAACTCTGCAGTATAGAGGACCTTGAGCGTTGTGTACAGAAGGAAGATGAGTCGAGTCACCACTGGATGAGAAGGGTCGCAGAAATCATACATTCCTCAGACAACATACCACCCAGTTCAGCAGTCCTTGTCATGGAGAAAAATTGCAAGTTTGAGCCGCTGGTCCACAAACTAGGTCGCATGAAGGACAAAGTCAAGAGCCTAAGCGAGGTAATGGCGGCAGCCAACAAGTATGCTAGCTCGGATAAAACCAGGGACGCATCTGATGGGGAGGAAGAGGAAAATACTGGCAAGGGAAAGAAGGCCAGTAGCAAGCCTCAACAACAGCAAGCTAGCAATGCTAATGCGAGTTATAACAAGCGCAAAAACGAGGAAGGAAACTCGGGGTTAGTCGCAAATACGAACACTCGGTACAAGCAAAGCAGCGGCAGAGGAAGGAATTTTCACCCAGTTAACTTGGAAGAGGTTTTTAACCGCCCCTGCGACATCCATATAGGAAAAGATGGGAAACCACCCAACCACACAAAGGCACAGTGCTATCATTACAAAAAGTGGAAGGATGGGCAACCACTCAACACAAACAACAATCATCAAAACAATGAGGGAGGTAACCACGGCGGAGGCAACAACAGCAACAACGCTGTCCCAAATCCACAGCCAGATCAGCCACAGTTCCAAAAACAGTTGGGTCAGTATCACACCATTGTGGTCAATACCTCAAGGAGGGAGCAAAAGCTGCGACGACGCAATCAGGTTGTTAACGCCATAGTACCAGCCGTACCACAGTGGCTAAAGTGGTCCGAGCAGCCAGTAGTTTGGAGCCGCGAGGACACACAGGAGAAATAAATGAAGAGGGCAAACTCGCGCTGGTGGTTGCCCCTCAAGTCGCAGGATACAAGTTGGGCAAAGTGCTGATGGACGGAGGCAGCAGCATCAATATATTATACTATGAAACCTTCAAAAGAATGAACCTCCAAGAAAAGCAGCTACACCCATCAAGAACAACGTTTCACGGTGTCGTGCCAGGCATATCAGCTCAGCCATTGGGGCGAATCAACTTGGAGGTCGCCTTTGGGACACAAAGCAACTTCAGAAGCGAGTATATCTGGTTCGAGGTTGTAGATTTCCAGAGCCCATATCATGCGCTGTTTGGCAGAGAAGCATTCGCAAAGTTTATGGCTAGGCCGTGCTATGTGTACCTGAAGCTTAAAATACCAGGCCCCAGGGGAGTCATCACCATTAATGGCGACAGAAGAATAGCTCAAGAATGCGAAGAAGGCGACAAGGCCATGGCCAGAGCAGCTTGCATCGCAGAGAGCGCGCCCATGCGCGAGTCGCAGGAGAATTTTGATGACATCGTGGAGGCCAAGAGGCACCTACCTGACTTGCGACTTCAGATTACGGCCGCAAGGGAGGCAAGGAAGTCAAGGGCTACAGGCCATTGCCAATAAGGACACATCCCAGGCATTGCGAGTTGCCATCAGCAGCCGCAACAAAACCACCAAGGGTTCACGTCATCAAGCTGGCCACTCAGGGCTGAACAACTTCACGTTTGGTCGCCACCCAGGCGCGACCGACCCATGTATCACCTCTGGTCGCCACCGAGGCGCGACCGACCCATGTATCACCTCTGGTCGCCACCCAGGCGCGACCGACCCATGTATCACCTCTGGTCGCCACCCAGACACGACCGACCCATGTATCACCTCTGGTTGCCACCCAGGCGCGACCGACCCATGCATCACTCTGGTCGCCACCCAGGCGCGACCGACCCATGCATCACTCTGGTCGCCACCCAGGTGCGACCGACCCATGTATCACTTCTGATCGCCACTCAGGCGCGATCGACCCATTTCTGGTTGCCACCTAGGCGCAACCGACCCAAGCATCATTTCGGGTCGCCACCTAGGCGCGACCGACCCTATGTATCATATAATGATTTTGAAATAAAGCATCTCAAACTACCAATTGAGTTGTCAGTCTTTTATTTTTTAATCATTGGTTCCTTGGGGGCGCGGCAGCTTTTTAGCGCGGCCTATTACCTTGGGATCGCCAAACGAGTGGCATTTATCGTGATTATACTCAACCTCTCTTGGATGCGACTTGCACTATGCGGCCAAAGTACTGGGGTGCGGCGTCAATCGAGTTTGATCGCCTATCATGGCCGCTCTCGACCCTGAACACGCACTTTTTACCTGGGAAATACTGAGCCGCGCAAGGGCCTAAGTGAGGAAAAACCGAGACAAATCATAAGGACCAGCCTATTGGTCGAAACATGTACTGCTGAGAGTACTTACACAACCATAACATTGTCTTTGACATACATAATACTAACAAATTATTACAAGCCACTAAGGGCTAAATTCATCAACACATTGTTTTTTCACGCGCCCAAATTTTGGCTTGTGCGCGGGAGGAACTGGCGGCTTACCAAGCTTGCCAGAAGGAGCAGTCGCAGGCTCGCTGGACGGCTTCTCCGTCGCGGGCTTGGGGGCTGCAGAGCTGGACACACCCGGTGAAGGGTTCTTTTCCTGCGGGTTCACCACTGGATGATGGAGCGGGTAACTTCTCCACTCTGCTTCCATCTGCATTATACTTGCCCAGATAGGTCGCAAGATCTACCCCCTCCACCAGCTCAGTCGCATGGCCGCGCATGTTCTTCCAAGTCGCCGCATATTCTGAGGCCGTCAGATCGGTGCCATCCACCTTCTTCGAGGGCCTGCCTTGTGCAACCTTGGCAGCATCAAAAGAGGGATAGTATGTCTTGGCCAAAGCAAGAACATGAGCCGCACCGGAGCGAGCTGAGGACTCCTTCCAGTCCAAAAAGAACTGAGGCGCCTTAAGCAGTCTTTTCAGCAAGCCTTCAGAATCACCGGGGACTGGCTTGGTCGGCAGCAGACAGCTAGACAGCGATTTCATGGCATCACAAGTCCTCCGCGTAAATTCATGGATGTTATTCAGCTGTTCTTGAGTGGCCGCACGCTGAAGTGCAGAATCCTCACCTGCAACAAGATGTCCGCCAGTTAGCTCAGTTACATACAAAAAGAAGGTGGTCAGATACCACGATACACGGCAAGTCGCAACACATACCAGCCAACTCTTGGGTCATGATACAAACTTTGGCGTGGACAAGGTTATGGGCATCAGAAATTTTGCCAATTTTTTCTCAAGGTCGCCAATTGCAACAGCCTTGAGCCTTGCGTCCTCGTTGGCTAGAGCAATGGCGTCTTTCTGAGCATTGATTTGGAGGTCCAGCTGCTGGACCCTCTCTTGGAACTTTTCTTCAACCTTCTTAAGCCGCAGCTCAGTGGCTTTGGCTTGTTCAGATAATTTAAAGCTCTCATCAGACAGCTCGCCCATCCTGGCTTCCCTCTTCTTCAGCTCAGCGTCACGCTGGCCAAGGAGCTCGCGCAGCCTCTCCAGTTCAGAAGGAGTCTCCCCCAACTGCTTTTCCAAGGCGAGTCTTGCGGCTGTTACGGAACGTAGTTCCTCCTACAAAGAGTACATCAGCTAGTACGTACATATCAACAGCTAAAGAGAAGTATCAAGTCTCCCTTTACAGTCAAAAAAGAAACTTGATCCTTGGGGGCTAGAGACAGATAAGTGGAGACAGAAGTTTACCTTGTAAGCCGCAGACAGATCAGACAGCACCTTGCGGAGCTCCGCGGCTTGCTGGTCATTTGAGGCAATGATGGCCTCTGACAGTTTCTCGCGGGCTCATGGAGGAGGAGGAAGCAACCTCAACATGCAGAGCTGGCGACCGCTGGCTATCAGCCGCTGGCGACTCAATCAACGGCGCATCAGCATCCTTGGCCATTGCAACTATGGAGGAAGGGTTGACCTTCTCCACGTCTTGGATCAAAAGGAGATCCGTTCCGTCCTCCAGAGCCACCTCTTGGGTAGCTGTGTCAGAACAGAGGCCGTAGCCAAGTCATCAGTGGTGGCCACGCCCTCCACCATGGCGGTATGAGCCGCAGGTGATAAGCGCGGCTCAACCGCGGTTTCAGAAACGACTCCAGGCTCAGTCGTGGATTTAACCGCACTTCTGCAAAAAACAAGGGCATTGTGTGAAGAAGAAGCACATAAACCAGAATAAAAGTGTTATAAGCGCAAGGAAAGTCACTAACTCTGGAGCCATCTTCACAGAGGCCATAAGGTCGTCACTTGACGGCGATGACAGGCCTTGGGTCCCAAATCTATGAGCAGAAGTTTGCGTGTCAGTAGAGGAAAAAGAATAAGCAGTCAAGATGTCAAGACAGCAGAAATTACCAGAATGGGGACCCATGTCTTCTTCAGCTGAGGCGGTGGCTTTGTACACGCGCCTGGCAGCGGAGGAGGTCGCGCGCATAGCAGGCTTGCGACGCTTCGCGGCCTCAGGATTTTCCAGAGCATCAAGCTCTGGCTCCTCACGAGATAGCCTCTTGGAGGCTCTGCGGGGAGTTGGGCCAGCCGCGGCAGCAGAACCGCGGCTGGCACTGGACTGTCATCCTCGTCCAGTTCAGTCTCTTCACCTTCTGAGGCCGCAGTGGCGACAGAGGGGATGCCAGCAATTTCGCTGCCCTCTAGAGCGGGCAGCAACTTCTTTCTTGTGGCACGCTTGGGAGCAGCAGTGCCGGCGTCGGTTGCAGGCAGCGACCAGTAATTCTCATCAGCCTGGATCAGGAAAATATAAGTCGCAGTGTTAAGAAAGGAATGCGACTCAACTACAAAGGCAAAAAGACAGGAAGAGAAGTTACCTCAAAAGGCTTGTTGTTAACACTAAAAGGGGCAAGCCCCACCTTATCAAAGGAGATGCCTTTCTCCTCGGTCACGCGGGTGACGAATTCCACCCAATCCTCAAGCGTCCAGTCCGCAACCTTGATGCGATCGACATCAGCAGAGGTGCCAGTGCACTCGAGGAAGGATCGTTGTCGTGGACTCACGGGCTGGATGCGCCATTTGGTCCAGCAAGAAAGAAGATCAAGGCCAGTAAGACCATGGCCTATTAAGGCGCGGACCTTTATCAGCGACTCATTGATGAAAGCCATGGCCGAGTCGTGAGGCTTTGATTTCAGTGCCTCGGTAGGCACGAAGGTGGTGTTGGACCAGGAGGGGAGACGAGTTTCGTCCTCCGGAGAAGTATCTTGGCAGTAGAAAAAGGATTTTTGCCAAGCCCTGGGCCGATTCGCCAGGGCTAGCTTGGGAAGAACAGAGTTTCGATGACGCTGAAGAGAGATGGCGCCAACCTGAACATAGGCACCACCTTTGCAGATTAGTTGGCTATTACAGGAGAAGGAAGCCAACCACAGATCGATGCTGGGAGCTACACCGAGGTAGTCCTCGCACAAGACATGGAAATTGCTCACTTGGAGCATGGAATTGGGCCCGATGTTGTGAAGACAGAGGACTAGACGCTGCATCAGATCGCGGAAGAAGAGGTAGCCGGGCGGCGTGAATCCGCGCTCCACGTGCTCCACGAACATCACCAGCTCGTTGGGCCTAGGGCGCGGCTCGGTTTCACTGCCAGGAGCCCGCCAGACGTTGTCCTCCTTCGAGGGCAGGAAACCCTTGGCGGCTAGATCTGTGAGGACCTCCTCCGTCACCCAAGATCCATCCCAGTTGCAAGAAATCTTGCGCTTGTCATCGGATGGCTTGGCCTTAGGCGCCATTGCGAAACGGAGATTGGATCGGGGGACTAAGCTTGGATTGAGGAAGAAGACGGCGCGGCTAGGGATGAGGAGATTGCAAGGGCAAGTGAATAATGACCTAGGCGGCCACAGCTTATAACTGGAGGGGCCCGCAACTAATGGCACAATCTGCGCTCGCAACCAACGGCACAATTTGCGCCCGCAAAACGAGTAACGGTCCGCAATTAAAGGGAATAGAATATCTCCAGAAGCGGAGATGAGTCGCACAGATAAGTCGCGACTCTGAATCGCATAAGTCAGAGATTGGCCAGAACGTTTGCAGTGCAGCTCAGCGACCATTTCAAGAGGATAGAAGGTTCTCACCGTAAAGTCCTAACCAATCTTGGGGGCTAATGTCGGGGGAATACTTTCTGGATTAACCCGCGGCCTAGTGCGACTTACTTTACTCGCACGGACAAAAGCCCACATGGGATCAAGCCCAACATCGAACCGCCACAAGGAGAAGAATCTGGAAGGCACAGAGGCGAGCCAGTCTCCGGTTAGGTTCCAGTTAATATATTCCTTGAGGGGGAAGTTTCCTTTGTAACCTGACGAGCCTCTGTGTATATAAAGAGGACTCGCAGGACTTAGAGAGAGGCCCTTAAACCCTAGCTCATACGGCGAGTACCAGATCGGATTGCCTCCATTGTAACACTTCGATTATCATATCAATACCAATCTAGGGTAGGCAGGAAGTAGGTCTTTTACCTCACATTGAGGGGGCTGAACCTGGGTAAATCCGTGTTGATCTTTGTTCCTGTGATCCCAAGCTCGGAGATGCTTGACTCGCGTAATCCCACACCTACGAAGTCATCCATGACACCTGACGTGACAACCCCACGACACGCGGGGCTGGAATTTTAAAGGACCCAATGTTGGCCCAAATTTGGCCTGGCAGGTAGGACCCAATGCTAGCCCAAATTTGGGCTGTAATTTTTTTTGAAACATTGTAGAATGGCATTTTCTTATTACAAAATTGGAAGCATATATAATTGATTGCAGGGACATTGAGCTATGGACGCCCCCTTCAGAGACGACGAGAATGAAGACCGAATGCAACAAATAATATATGCGAGTGTCCGTGGAACAGATGCCGGTGGAGAAGATGATTTCAGCTCACAATATCTGAACGACTCCGGTGAGTGACTTGAGTCTGAAGAAAGAAGAGACGATGAAGTGCCCTTAACAAACTCTGGCGAGGTATATATATTAAGGTTATGTTGATCACTAGATGCATTAATTGATTTGTATTGCACGTATTAACGAATCATTTTTATTTTAACCCTCTGGATCGAGAAAATCTGCTAAAAAGCAAGGTCCTCGAGGCCGGACGAGAAGGATGTCAAGCGCGGGTCCAAGGTTACCGATCAAGGAAATTGCTGATAGTGGCGAACCGCTGGCACCCATACAGAACTGCCGTAAATTTGTAAATCAAGTTGGAGTCATTGTTAGGGACATGACCCCGATTACCATTACAGATTGGCATAAGCCGAAGGACGCCAATGATGAAGCTAGTTATGTCCGCGAACATACAAAAGATTTGCTTTATGATATGCTCATGACACATTTCAACCTACCGCAAAGTCTCACAGAAGGCAAGAAGGAGAAATTGAAGGAGTGGACTCTTAAGAAGATGGCCACACAATTCCAGAGCTGAAGAAAACATTATGGAGAAAATATGAAAAAGAAGATCCAGATAATTTCACTTGAGTACTAGAGAAGATAAAACATGACTGGCCCGCATTTGTGGTGTATAAGAAATCGTCTACCGTTGTGGCCCGATCGGCCATAAATAAGATAAATGTTGGGAAGAAGCAATATCACCATAGGTTGGGGACAGGTGGCTACAAGACTGCCATTCCTAAGTGGGAAGCCTTTGAAGCAGAACTGCTTGCTAAAGGGATCACTCCACAGACAGCGGACTGGCCAGAGAGGTCCAAGTTCTAGTTGTTCGCGCATGGGGCAGTGTTGGACCCACTGACAGGGCTGATTGTTACAAAGGGAAAATGGAAGAAAAAAATTGAAACAATCACTCCGTTGCTTGTAGCCGCAATAAATAAAGTTTGAAAGGGAAAGTACCATCCCGATAGAGAGAACGACGAGCTGCCACTCGCCCTGGGGAATCCTGAACACTATGGACGATTACTAGGCTATCCCGGTGGTGTCACCTTGAAGGAAGGGTTTCCGAAGTGCGCTGACAGTTATTGGCAGCAGCAGCAAATAGACTCAATTAGTCAGCAAAGGGCATCTCAGCAGCTGCAGCTAGAAGATCCTCAAGCCGATGTCGTTCCATCTCAGCAAAAAAGCAGCATGAGTTCCACGTAGCAAGAAGCATCTGTATTCGAACCGCCGGCGGCTCGCTACCCCATGGATGATGTCACGGAGAAGACAGATTGTGAACTACATATGTCAATGAGGAACATATCCTTGAAGGTGGCGATCGGCTATGCTTTACCAAATCAACCTCGAGCAAGCTACCATCTTGGTGACAATCCAGCTGGCTATGCTCGTGTCGGGGTGGATGAAATTGTGCCGGGATTTGAAACAATGGATCTTGAGATTCCTGTAGGTGACGAGGAGAAGACACTGGGAGATGTCAAGCGTGGTTTCGTCCTATGGAACAAGAAATACATCGTCTTTCCAGGCTCCTTGCCAAGGCCACCGACTCCTCCTTGTAGCAGTCCACCTCAGCAGCAAAGTCCAACCCTACCCGAGAGGGACCCCAGCGCGAGTCCATCTCGATCTCCACCTCAGCAGCAAAGTCCACCTCCGCCGCGTGAGGAAGCGCCCGTTAAGTGGCTCCCGAGGAAGCGCCACACCAGTTCGCCGGTTAGGAAGAAACCTAGAAAGGAGAAAACACTGCCGCCTCTTGAGAAGTTACCTTGGGAAAAGACTATCGAGGAAAACGCCGCCTACGTTAGGGCCCAGGTGAAAGCCCATTTTGCACCGAAAGTGCCCGAGATACCATTTGTGAAGACAGTAGATCCGGAGCTCGTTGTGCGTACCATTGATAATCTATATGACCCTGTACCATCGTCGCCATCAGACTATAGGCGTACTATTGGAAGGTCATATGACGATAAGATGGACCAGGCAAAAAAAGGGAAACAAGTTCCCTAGCTCGGAGAACAAGACGTACAATCGGTCCCCCCGCTCAAGGTGTTCGACAACAAGGCCGCTCAAGGTTCTCAACAACACATAGGTTCGACAACTGATTACCCCATCGCTGATCTAGCATATAAATATGTTGTCGGGGAAAATTTGGTCAAGCATGTCAGGTCCCTATCAACAAAAATGCGTAATTTGCATACTTGGTACAAGAAAGTCGCAAAGATAGGGACAATCAGTATCATGGTGGCAGTTAAGGAAAAGCACTACTTCCAAGAATACGATGTGTCCGTTGAGTTTACCGAACTTTTTCAGTTATACAATCTCCGGGCCATCGATAAATCTATCATCAGTTGCTATTGTCTGTAAGTGATTTATTTCTGTAATTTAACTCTTTAGCTCAGCTCATTCATTGTCTGTAATTATCCTCACTATAATCTTTTGTGCGCTATATTATGCAGATTGAAGATGCTCGAATGCAAAAGGGATGATATCACAGACATTGGGTTCATTGACCCGGATAAAGTTCATGAAGTCACCATAGAAGATCCCATTTATAACAAGGATACACCGGGGACTTTGCTAAGGTTTTTGAAGCGACAACGTGACAAAAAAGAAATACTTTTTCCTTACAATTTCAAGTGAGTGTTACTGTCTTGTACATTCTATTTTGCTCACCAGATGTTAAAGTTTTAACTGATGAGTTATCTATGACACTGCGTATATAAACGTGCGCAGGTTCCACTTTATTCTTCTCGTCATTAAAATTCACGATGGAGAAGTTGAAGTCCTTGACTCATTAAGGAGATATCCTAAACAATACAAGCCCTGTTTTGATATGCTCAAAGAGTAATTTCAATTTTTATCGGCTCTTTCGTTCATTTCCTGATATCAAGTAATTAATAACTCTTTTGTTCATTTTCATTGTCGGACAGCGTTTGAAAATTGTTCATCAACGAAGATCCGGCCGGTGGATGGAAACCGAAGCTGATATGGCGTTTGAACGACGTAAGTAGTACTACCTAGGTCCACGCACCATTATCATACTTGATTATTGTTTGATTGAATTCTATTCTTGTACAGACTTGCGCGGAACAGCCACAGGGGACTGATTTATCTGGATACTACGTTTGCGAGTACATTCACATTAGGACTAGCGAGAGAACAAAGAGTCGAAGAAATCAAGATGTACGTAAACATTATTCATAAATTTATTTTGTTACCATCAGTTGTGCTGAGTTTCATTCATAATTGTTTTATTATGATTTGATATATATACACACAACTCATGTATTCATTTTGATCTCATTCTTTTAAAATTGGCAAGAAAGCGGAACGCGCTCCCAATAAAGGACCGCTTCAAAGCAATTGCGAAGGAATTGGCAGGATTTTTCCTTGCGGAGGTCATACCTAAATTCGGAGAGTACCACTATAATGCAAAATAGTATGCCTCCATGTAATAGTGATCTCCATGTAATTAAGTACTTTATACGAAAACGTGATTTTCATGTACGTACTACTTAATTTGTATGTGTTATATATATATGATACCAATATTTTAAAAATACGGTAATTATTGATGCTTAACTATTAACGAGCATGAGAGACAGCTTGTGCAGATTCAGAATTCAAATCTTACTTTTCACTTTACTTTTACTATTCGCTTTTTACTATTCGCTTTTACTATTCACTTTTACTATTTTCTACAGTGAAAACATTGTTTCAACATTGTTTTTTCTCCGCGTTATTTCTGCTTACCCTTAATTAACTTTTAATTAATTTGCAGGATCTTTTAGGCTGGCGAGGCCAACGAGCTACAGACGGTGTTCGCAGAGATGTAAAAATCCTACTCAGTACTCGCCGTATGCTTAACTATATTGCTTCAGAAGTAACTAAGCTTTTTTCCCTAGATGTTCTTAGACAGGTTTATAAGGGGCATTTTCTTATCGTCTTCCCAGGCAGTTCCACCTGAAGGGAACACTTCTCTACGGCTACAAAGTTCTTGTTTCAGAGCTACACAACTTAACAGAGAACTACACGCAGAGGTTTCTCCTATAGGATCCCTAGCATAAGAACCCAACCCATATAAACATGCTAACAAGATCAAGGGAAAAACAGAACTACTTCATTTCCACAATATAGAATACATACGGGTTTCCCTTTCGGGATCCCCCGAAGGGTTTACACACAGAGAGGGGAGATTACCTTGCTACGGTCTCCACTCTTGTACTACAACTTCTTGATTACAATGGATTTTATTGGACTGGTGGTGGGAGTACTACACTACTACTACTGAGCAGCGAGATCGCTGATGAACTCTCTGCTCGGGATGCTGGATTGCTGGTGTTGTGCGCCGTTGTGTTCTCTCTGAAGCCCGGCACCTCCATATATAGGGGAAGAGGAAGCCTCTCCCGCTGCCTTCGTGGCTCTTCTCGGGGCTTCTCTTCAAGGACACGTCGTGGCACCGATAATTGACGGTTGGTGGCACAGTATCGGCCATATTTTTGGCTTTACTGTGTTACACAGTACAAGCCATATAATTGGTGTTTTTGCAGGACAGGTGTCTTGCATTGGTGGCAGTCTTCCAGGGCACGCTTCCAGAGCTAGACACCTTAGTGCCTATCCTCCTAGACTTCATATTATTGCCCTCTTCATACATCATCCATGCTTGAAATCTTCTGGTTGTCCACGAAACAACATCTTCTTGCATGCATACAAGGTGGCATAAGCATGCGTACTTCAAAGATTAACCGGCTAAATCTGCAATTTTTCAAAAAAAAAAATTGGTTTTTTTATTTACTGTCTACCGCGCCCGGATGATTGATAATACATTATCAAATGCTTTAATATGCGGCCATGGTCCTCCATGCCCGATTTATTGATATTCATATCAATATTCATGGTCTATTCAGGAAGTTGGGAGTCTTCCATGTCAATATCATATTTTAGGAAATGATCTTCCTTAAACTTTTAAGTTCTTCATATTGTATCTTCAATTCATAAATTTTTTCAGTAACTTCAACTCGTACTTCTCTTAGAACTTGTTCTTTTATTTCTGATATGATTGAATTCTTAGCTTCTTCCATTTTCTCATCTATTTTTTGGTCTATATATTCTCCATCCAATGGATCAACACCTTTTATGAGGCATTGCTTATATGAACCATATTTTGCATTCTTCTTCTTTTGGCTTCTTAGAGCCTGAAGCTTCTCCTTTTTTAATTGCTGAAGCAATGGTATTGCTTTCTATATATTCTTTGGCTGCTGGCTCTATATAATAATTTTCTCCTATTCCGCTCCTTGCTCTGTTCAAGGCTTCATTAATATCTAAATATTTTCTAAATGTTATATCTTGTTTCATTTGCCTTGCTTTTACCTTTTCTATTAATATATCATCAAATGTTACATATATTCCTGGCTTTTTCCCATCAAATAAAACATATAATGGCATCATTGGGCGTGCCTCAATTTCTGCTGATTTTGGCAATATTTTATTTATTTCATTAAAATATTCAGCCAGGCTATTAAGGACTGAGCAGAAATATCCTTTGTTATCTTTTGCATTATTGGCTGGTACCAAAAGTTATCAAGTAGACATTGTTGTCTATTGTTGACAACCACATGGCGTTTGGGATTGAAGTTAAATGTATTTGGGGGAAATATTGTTAGAGCATTTTCAGCTCCAAATTGCATTTTCTCCATTGATGAAGTGGGAGAGTTCCCACGCTTCATTTCTGCAAGATAGAAGATCGAGAGAATACGTCAGGTAAATTATTATCCTTACCTTTAATATGCTCAAATATAACTTTATATCCATTTCCAGCTATAATATCTTCAAATAAAACCCATCTTCTAGTAGAGCTCTTCTTGCTATTTATCTGATTATAATACCTACATATTGCTTCACAGTCGGTTCGTACGTAAATTCTTTAAATCCTAAGTATAACCTAAATGCGTTTATGGCATGGACAACTGCAAGGATTTCTCTATCAATGTTATTCACTGTTTTTAATTTATAGCTACCTGAGGCATATCTGCATATTGTCTCTTCTGCCTTAGCAGAGTATTTATTTGGCTTTTGTTTTAATATAGCTCCCCATCCTATTTGGATGCATCTGTTTCAATTATAAAATATTTCATCTAGAGGTAACTCTAAAGGTTTCAAATTTTTAACCTTTTCCTTTATGGCCTGAACTAATTTTATGTCTTCAGAATTGAAATATTTTTTACCATTCTTTCTTAATTTAGCATATAAAGGTCCAGCAAGCTTTGCTAGGTTATCTATATAATTCCTTGCATAGTTTACTATTCCTAAGAATTGTTGTAAAACCTTCTTATCATTCATAGTATCTGGAAATTTTAATATCTTCTTAGCAATATGCTCTTGTAGGTATATTTTTCCTTCTCCTATTTCATGTCCTAAGAAATTAATCTTTTCTTTGCAAATTTCCATCTTCTTTTTTGACAATATTAACCCATTTTGCTCTACCTTTCTAAAGAAGACTTCTAAGTGCGCAATATGCTCTTTATAAGATTTTGAAAATACAAGCAAGTCATCTACATAGACTAATATGAATGCTTGGTTTTCATTAAATATATTTTGCATTTTTCTTTGAAATAATGCAGGGGCATTTTTTAATCCTAAAGGCATAACAAGCCATTCGTAATGGCCCTGCGGACATGTAAATGCTGTCCAAGGGATCGACTCTTCGGCCATTTTTACTTGCCAAAATCCTACTTTTAAATCAAATTTAGAAAAGAATTTACTCCCTTGTATCCTATTAATCCATTCTTGCTTATTGGGTATATTGTATGCATCATCTATGGTATTATCATTAAGTCTTTTATAATTAATAACCATTCTAGATTTGCCTCTTACTTCTTCAGCATGATTTCTAACTATAAAGGCTGCAGATCTATGAGGACTTCTGCTTTCTCTTATTGCTTTTAATTTTAACAATTCTTCAATATGCATTTTAAATTCTTCTATGTCTTTGGGAGTAGCTTCTATTGGGCCTGACTTTATTATGTAATCTGGGTTTATAATATTAATTTTGCAAACTATAGAATTCTTATCCCAATATTTCATTGGTATTTCTCCAATGATTTGTATGTCTTCTAGTCTTTGAACAATCTTGTCTATATCTTTTTTGGATTTTATGTCTCGATACCAATTAGGTGAAAAGATTGCAACCCTATACATTCTGTGCAAGTATTTTCTATATAAAATTCATCTAACATGTCACAAACTTCTTCTTTGCAGGTTTCAGAAGGTTCTGCTCCTGGCATGTATTCACTGTCTAGATTAGATATTTCTACATTTTGTAATGATTTTCTTTGTTTTCTAACCTCAGATATGTATGGAACATTATCTTGATATGGAATGAATGTAACGCCTTCTTCATGTATAATTGTGGTTTGTAAGGACTGTTGTAAAAATCTTAATCCTAATATCATGTCATCATTGATTACTGATAAATCTCTGATAGTAATTTCATCTATTATATATTTAGTGCCATTTATGTAAGTTTCAATATTATATGCCAATTGGTTATGAATTTTCTTTATTCCTGACATATCTGTGGATACTTCGGCTTTACTATTTTCGATAGTCTTTACTATTTCAGGACATCTTGCAAAATATTTATCATGAATAATATTTTTTATGCAACCTGTGTCTAATAAAGCCAAAATTTTATAGGAAATATTTGGTTTTAATATTATTTTAACTGGGATTCTTATTCCTAACACTTCCTTAAATGGTAATCGCACTACATATTTATTTCCAAAGCTAGTTATTGCATCTTTTAGTTGGATTACCTATCCCCTTTATTTTCTCTTATTGTTACCATTTGATCTTTTAATTCAGTATTCTTGATGGTATTATCTTCTTGTTCTATTTACCACTATTAACTGTTTCTAACTTACATTTTAGCTCTTCTAGTTCTGCTTCTAGTCTATTTATTCTATTTTCTAAATTTCTAACCCTACTTGATAATATTCGATCTTCTGGTTCATACTCTATTTCTTGTCTCCAAGCTTGGTTACTAGCCTTTAAACATGAAGCACAAGCTTGTCTTAAACATAGGCTACATGTAGATCTATTTTCTTGGCTTGGGTAATATATGCAAAAAGCGCATTTAATGTTATAATCACCTTTACCTCTAACCCAATCATGCTCGCATTCTAATTGATTCATCATTTCAACTTTTAAACCAGCTATTTGATCTATAAAATCTAATTCATCTTCGCTTGATTCTTCTTCTAAAATCTCATATCTAATTCATCAGTTTCTATAATTGAATATATTGATTCATCATCTTTATTTCCTCATCACAAACCAAGATATTTTCATTAATACTATCGATAATTAGAACTCTTTCTTGTTCTTCATATTTACTAGAGTACCTTTTCTGATCTTTGTTAGGACAAGTTTTACTTAGGTGTTCAGGTGAATTGCATATAAAACACCTACATGTCTTATCATAATTCTTCTAGAATCATATCTTCTAACATTCTTTTTATGCAAGTAAGGGGCTCTATTATCGGACCTTCTTAGGAAATATCTTTTCTTTGTTCTAAAATTCCTATTATCTCTATTTTGGGGTTTATGATATTTTCGGTTTCTATATCTTTCTTCCCCATATGTTAATGGTATTTGAATAATGTTATTACAGAAATTATAATCGGACTTTTTCATAGATCTTTGTGCTTGTATACTTGTACATACCTTTCTTAGATGTTTAAACACAAACGTTATGGCTTGAGAAATATTTACTATATTTCCATTTGATTCTTTCTTATAATCATCAAATATTATAGACCCTAAAGGGTCAGGCAATTTATTAAAGTATCTTTCAACTCCCCTTTATTGTATCCTTGCTTAGCTGTGGTAGCATTATATAAATAATGTTGAGAGAATTCTTTTAGTACAATTATTTTTTGTATTTTTTGTCTACCCCTTCAACTACCCCTTCTCGGTATTTTTTGTACGTTGTTGCTTGTACAATTATTTTTGTAACTTTTCTTTAGTAATTCTTGGTATATGGGATTTAAGTTAGAGTTTATTTGTATGAACCGAGTTGAGTTTTTGACGTTGTGGTTTTGTTTGTGGTTTTTTCTGTATATCCATTTAGAGTTGTTTTTTTTAATACGTGAGTCTTAAGTAGGGTTGCAACTGAGTTTTTTCCTAGTTGCAAGTCTGGTTGCAACTAATTTTTTTTAGTTGTGTGTGTGGGGTTGGGGGGGGGGCAGCTAAGCTTTCCCTGTTGCAACTAAGATTTTTTCAGTTGCAAGTGAGATCGCAACTGAGTTTTCCAGTTGCAACTCAGGTTCCAACTGAGTTTTTTAGTTGCAAGTGAGATCGCAACTGAGTTTTCCCCAGTTGCAAGTCGGGTTGCAACTGAGTTTTGCCCTTTTGCAAGTCGAGTCACAACTGGGTTTTTCCAGTTGCAAGCGGAGTTGCAACTGAGTTTTTTCAGTTGCAAGTGAGATCGCAACTGAGTTTTTCCCAGTTGCAAGTCGGGTTGCAACTGAGTTTTGCCCATTTACAAGTCGAGTCGCAACTGAGTTTTCCAGTTGCAAGTCGGGTTGCAACTGAGTTTTTTCAGTTGCAAGTGAGATCCAACTGAGTTTTTTCTAGTTGCAAGTCGGGTGGCAACTGAGTTTTTCCCATTTGCAAGTCGAGTCGCAACTGTTTTTTCCAGTTGCAAGTCCAGTTGCAACTGGGATTTTTTCAGTTGCAAGTGGGTTGTAACAAAGTTTTTTTCCTAGTTGCAACTCGGGTTGCAATTGAGATTTTTTCTGAGACATACACAGTGAAGAAGAGCTTCAAGTACTCCTAGCTTGTCATGGCACGTGGGCGCTTTTCGATGTAGGCTTGACGTAGTCGGAGGGCTGATATGTCGATGTAGAAACCGGCTGATTGGTGTCGTTGAGGACTTCCGTCGAGTGTTAAGGTGAACCGCTGAGGTTTATCGAACTCTCCTCACAAGACTTGTTGAGGGTCGGTAATGTTTGTCGAGGGTGGTCGATACTTGTCAAGGGTCGACAATGCTTGTCATGGGTCGGGATACTTGTGTAGGTCGACGGGCTTGTCGAGGGTCGAGATGGATGGTGAGGGTTTGAGCAGCCCCGATGAGGTCCCGAATGGGAAGCATCATCGCGCTTCCAAGAGCCGGCGAGGGGCACGACATTGTGGACGTAGAGATCTTGGCATGATCGGAAGGTTTGCTAATTAACTATGGCCCTCGGCAAGAGCCCGTCGAGATACCCACCAGCTTGAGTTGAAAAGAAAAACAAAATGGCAGCAAAATGGCCACGCTTGCTTTCCGTACTCTATGATTTTGTTTCGCAACTCCTTTTTCACATTTCTTTTTATTGTTTTAAAAACAGAAAACACCGAGTTGCAACCCGACTTGCAGCTCGGAAAATCTCAGTTGCAACCCCACCTGAAATTGTGGAACATCTTAGTTGAAACCCCACTTACAACTATGGAATATATCAGTTTCAACTCCAGTTGCAGTTGTGGAATATCTCAGTTGCAACCCCACTTGCAACTCAGAAATATCTCACTTGCAACCCCGCTTGCAACTAGGAAATATCCCAGTTGCAACCCCACTTGTAATTGTAGAATATACCAGTTGCAACCCGACTTGCAACTATGTAGTATCTCAGTTGCAACCCCACTTGAAATTGGATAAAATCTCAATTGCAAGCTCACTTGCAAGTGGAAAAATATCTCAGTTTGCAACCCCACTTGCAACTAAAAATGTCTCTGTCATAGTGAAAAATTGGTGTTGTGCTTATTTCTTCATCGACGCAGCCCTGGAGCCGGCGTGGATGTCGGAGCGGGGGCTCTAGATATCTGCCTCTGTCGTGTTGCGTTGAGTTGTTAGAGTGGCGGTGTTTGTGTTGGTCGCTCATGTGACTTGGTCGTCGAGTCATGGCGGGGTGCGGCCTTGGGGTCGCTGGCTCCGAATGTTCGCCTCCGCCGTGTAACTTTGAGATGTTTAGCTGTCGGCCTTGTTTG
Organism: Poa pratensis; assembly: GCA_947311845.1. Lineage (NCBI taxonomy): Eukaryota > Viridiplantae > Streptophyta > Magnoliopsida > Poales > Poaceae > Poa > Poa pratensis. Next base: position 23,673,021 of record CAMZMU010000118.1, read on the forward strand.
ATCATCGACTCGTGTGGGGCACGGTCTCAAGGCCGGCGTGTCGTGTTTTGTGTTGTATCGGTTTTCGACCAGCTTTTTTTATAAACTGGTCAACTCTTTTCTACAGTTTCAATGAAAACGGCAAGTATTTTGCCTCATTCCAAAAAATATGGCCGTTGATGCAATATGTAAGAATCCATAGTCAAAGTTTGCCTAAGGGAGGGCGTGGAACAATATAATTTTGCACCACGACCATTAAAAGACCTTGACCTCATGTGAAATCAAACCCTGAGAGGGAAATAAATATTGTTAATTATACAATATTACAAAACTATAAGTGGGCGAATATAGCATTTGACATTTTTTTGACTGACATAGAGTTATGATTATAAAATTTTATTGTTATGTGGAACAAAAAAAATCAAATTTTCTTGCGATTGCAGAATTAATTGTAGTATGATCGATTGATGCCCGATTACAGAATTATGTTCGTTCGGAGCAACACACTCATTATTTTTCTACACACTTGCTTTTTTTAGGTATATTGTATTTACAAATAAACTCTGAAACCCGTAGCAAAGCGTGGGCATTCAGCTAGTGTTAAGAAAACAATCACCGTACCAAGCCAACAAAAAGAACTGCAGCGAGACAGTTCCAGGCCACCACATGCATGAAGCATTTAGGCCCAGGATGCTTTTCACGAAACAAAGTAACGATCGATCCGGAGTACAAGTCGCTGGAATCAAACGGAATCAAAACGTTGCTTACGTCAGCTGACTGAGAATTAGTCAGCTGAGTGTTAGATGGACCCTAAATTAAGACGTATAATTTTTTTTAAGTCAAACCATGTAAAATTTGACCAAACTTTTCACAAAAAAATCAACTTCTACAATGTCAAATCTATCTTATCAGATACATTATTGAATATATTTTCATATTATATTTGTATAGTATTACAACTGTTGATTTTTTTATAAATGTAATCAAACTTTATATGGATTGACTTTTGACAAATTTTATACGCCTTATTTTACGAAATTGAGGTAGTACTTTGGAGGAGCCGAACGCGGGTAGAGATGAGTCCAAATCCTGCCGTGAGTCTTGGCATATCAAAAACTTATATAGTCTCAACCAATAGGGGTCACTGACATCTACACACAAGCGACAAAGATGAAGATTGCATATGCTGAGAGCATAAACATTAGCAGACATCTAGAACTCACTATCCTAGGAGCTTCCATTGAATCGAAATTTTGTGGTATTTTGATTCATTAAATCGGTTTACCTCGTATTTCAGCCAAAAGAATACTCGCAATATGACAACTCGATAAACAAAGTTGAAATTAATTAATATTAGGTTTACAACAGGTGGTGAGGCAATATCTTTCGTGGATCTTGCACACACATAAAAAAATTAACAAGACCGGAGGGGGGACTCCACCCCGGCTTTGTCATTAAGGTAGAAGTGAGGACTCGAACCCGAGACCTGGCCCTTATGCGCATATGCACAGCTACCACTAGTCCACGAAAGAGTTCTCACACACATCAATAATGACATCATTTATCCAACAAATGCATCATCTAGCATAGGAAGGCAAAACAAGTGGACCTTCAAAAATTTCAACATAAAGAGAGAAGACTTAATATTATTGAGATATATGAAACCGTGTATCCCTCTCTCATAAGGACCAGTAGGTCTTGAAGTACCCAGCAAATAAAAGCAAATCAAGAGAAAGCTCAAAACCTTCATCATAAAGAGAAGAAATTTAGTAACATGAAGATTTCTATAACCATACTTTCCTCTCTCAAAATAATTTTCAGTGGCATCATGAATAAACTCAACAATATAGCTATCACATAAAGCATTCTTATCATGATCCACATGCATAAAAGTATCATTACTCTCCACATAAGCATAATTAATTATATTAGTAATAGTGGGAGTAAAACTATCACAAGCATCATTGTAATCATAATAAATTGCAGGCATAGTATAATCATAATAAACTTTATCCTCCATAGTAGGTGGCACCAAAATACCACTATCATTACAATCATCATAAATTGGAGGCAAAGTATCATCAAAGAAAATTTTCTCCTCAAAACTTGGGGGACTAAAAATATCATATTCATCAAAACCAGCTTCCCCAAGCTTAGACTTTTCCATAGCATTAGCAATAATGGTGTTCAAAGCATTTATAGTAATAACATTGCTACCATCATGCAAATATAATTTCAGCAGAGGAAGGTAGAGTAAAATGAAAAAACGACTTGGCTTTTTTCCATTGGGTTCAGACAGGGACACCTACCTAGTTTGCATAAGGCAGATATTCGAAGACGACCGGGGGCTTTAGGTTCTGAACATGTTAGAAGTCCGATGAGTATTTTGAATGTACTCGCAAGACAAACAAACATGACTGTCTATATGACTTAAACAGTCCAGACTTAAACAGTCGGATTAAAATTACAAGTCCAGACTTAAACAGTCGGATTAAAATTACCTTCTTACATTTGGGAGAAGATAGTTTCAGATTTAGACATTTACATGTCTCGGTATTCACACAATGTATCACCACATTGAACTCGTTCATTCTGATGACACCAAGGCATTCACTAATCTCAAGTCGTTCATAGGCTTTCACTCATGTTCAAGTAACATTTATTTTGATGCTCAACTTGACTAAATGTATAGTGTGACCTAACATGAACTCTGTCCCATGACCTTGGGACAAGTCTAGTATTAGAATCTAAACTCTCGAGTGATTGTACAATTTAACCATTTTTCAAAGATTATCTTGCCAACAGGTAAACAAGTATTTAACCTTCCAGAGGACCAAACAAAACCTACTTCCAAGACTACTCACATTGGCACATTGCCAAGTACTTCCCCTGTAGTACTAGCATACCATAATGTTGTGTCATGTGAGTGAGATGAAACCGTTTCCATCCCCCACAGAGCGATAGATCCTACCCGGGACCATCACAAGTATAGCCCCGACCAAACAAAATAGTACGGACAATACTTTCTGTATGAGAAGTCAATACCTTCAGTCTGAATTACAAATGCAATATAGTAGCTTTTTTCCTACAGACTTTTGTTTTATCAAATCAGGAAGCAAAATGTTTGGAAAATTGATTTCTAACAAGACAATTTCCAATCTAAATGTTCTCATTTACCGAACAAACAATGTTCTTTGGGTTTTTATCAATATGAGGAAATAGGTTGGGGCATAGGTTTCACCTGGAGATGTGCACACACATAATTTCATAACTAAGATGATAAAGGGCTATTAGTGATAGTAGATGCAAATGTTATCAGGGTTATACGAGGGCAATGAGTTATTGGAACACTATATCCTACATCCGCAACACTATGAATTCCATAGTCCAACCTCGGTCCAAATCCGTTGATGCATGGTTATCTCGGTTATTAAGATAAAATAACAAGTGGCGTCATCGTTGTTCCCCGGAAAATTTCTTCTAGCTACTGTACTCCCCTTACTCTCACCAGGTTTCACACAATGTCTGATATTCTCCTCTGCTCGTGCCTTGGCTTGATCACTCTTCGTGGTCTCAAGGTAATGCATAGGTCCTAAGAGCGAGGTTTAGACAAGAGAACATACACATGCAACATATCGAAGCAGTTAAACTAATATACCATATCAAAAGTTCATGTGGGTTGATAGGCTATGTCTCGACCCTTAACCTGATTGGACTACTCACACATCACAATTAGTTCAACAATAGAACATATCGTAATGAATATTACTTGAATATGAATGATTGATAGTATTACAATGTCGCCACTCACGAAAAAACCAATATTACAAGTATGGCCATGGATATTAGGGGATGGAGACGGACATGGAGGGGGTGAAAGATCAAGGATGTCGCCTAGACGAGGGGGGAGTGAATAGGCGGCTACCAATTTTAACTTTTCTTATTAATTAAGGCTTAACAAGATATCACAAAATTGACTAGATTTGCAACTAGATGGATACAATCTGGGTGATACAAGCAAGTAAGATACTCAGCGGAATACAAGTAGTAAAGGTAAGAAGTAGCCACAAAGTGGACACGAATAGATGATTCTCGTAGTTCCTTTCCAAGGAAAGTACGTCTACGTTGGAGGGGTGTGGAGCCACCAACGCACTCAAATAGTACGGATGTGCTCACTCTATTCTCCGTGAGCTTCACGCGTGAGGGATTGGCTCGTTCCACTATGAGATCGTCTTGAAGGCGTTGACCAAACCTTTACACCAAGGTTAGGGGCTCTCCACGATGAGTTGGAGAATCCCAACAATGTCCCGGAGCTCCTTACACCAAGGTGAAGCTCCGAAATTCACAAAGTCGTCTAGGGTACACAATGCACCCAAGAGGAAAAAGCTCCCGAGCACACAATGCACCCAAGAGTAATAAGCTACTCAAACTTCACTTCCACGCATCACCGTTGACGTGGATATACCTCTCGGGTACCCTGCCATGAAGGTACCTGGTGCACGTATCGACTAAGGCCTAGCTATCAAGAATCTACATGAAGCCCATAACAGAAGGCCCAAGAAGATGGAGTATCCTCCAAGATTAGGCATAGGCATAGTCGGTTTAGACTTTCCTTCCATGTAATCTGAGTCGGTTGCGAACTCCCGAGACCCAGCCTATTATATAAAGGCTGGGAGGGCCGCCGATCCAGGACATGCAACACTTGAACCACCAAAACCCTAGCGAGATCGACATCGCCGGGACTCCATTGTAGCTCGCATATACTCTCAGATCAATACCAGACAAGCAGGAAGTAGGGTGTTACTCTCCGGAGGCCTGAACCTGGGTAAATCCTTACTTTTGCTTGTCAGCCAATGAAACTACCAGCTCTACCACATTCTCTCCCCCATATTCTCAACCCTAGGTCCTTAACCATGGGATTTGATGAGTTAACCCCTCGTCAATTGGCGCCGTCTGTGGGAAAGAATAGTGCTGGACTCGCGGTTTCACCGGTTCCATCGGAAAACGGCGACTCGCCGATTGCATCTATGAATGGCAACTCGCCGACTGCATCGACAAACCACGACTCGACGACTCAGTCGACATACGGCAACTCGCCGACGCACTCAAAGATTGGCAGCCCGCCAACTTCACCAACAAAAGGCGCATTTGCTCCACACTCGCCAGAAGCCCGAGAGACGTTTGCTGGTCTCGAGTCAGGTTTGGATTTAACTATTGGAGCATTCAATTTTTTCATAAACAAGTTTGGTATGCAGGACTTGACAGATCTGCAACAACTCGCGACTGCCGCACCCGAGGCTCCATCGACTGCGTCCGTCCCATCATCGATTCTCGAAGCCTACTCATCTGCAACAACCATGTCGACTCGAGAGATCAACGAGTTCTTCACAAAAGAACTCCAAGGTGAGGAAGCTGAATCAGCGTACCGAAAAAATGATCTCGAGCTAGATCTTCCACTCGATGACACCTTCGACTGCGGGATCTCCCTCGACGACTTCGAACTTCATAACGACAGCAACGTTGACTCTGAGATCTGCACCAACAAACTCGACTCCGAGGTCTACAACGGTTTCGCTGACGCTGAGATGAGCATAGACGCTGAACGCATCGACAACGAGATCCGTCCAGACGGACCACTCGACGGGCATATCGACTCCGACATGAGCCTTGATGAAGACGTCGAGTCCATAACAGGATTTGGCAGCACATACACGCACCCGCGGGTCATCCCCCACTAGGTTTACGTGGCCATCAACGGAGAATCATCTGAAGCCGCAGCCTCCCGCAGTCCTACAGAATTCCCATGCACGGTAACTATGCCGGATGGGGTCACAACTCTGACAATTACTGCTGAGATGGCAGCAAAAGCAGACAAAGTAATTAAGGAGTGCACAATGATGCCAGCAGACGTAACTCCGGAAGAGATGTTGACCTTCCAGTACTTCAACTGGCAGGAATCACTTCGTCTGCAAAACATCAAAGCATCACTCGATGAGCGCAAAAGGCAAGCCAGCATCTCGAGCGTACGAAGAAGACAACTATCACTTAGCTCCACAGGGCGGGCGAGCCCAAGAGACGGATCGAGGCTGGCGCGGCTCCCAGAAGATGAGAGAGCGGCAATTACTCGCAACTTGTCATTCATGACACACGACGACGAAGGAATCCCAGTACCCAAAACAGCTGCGGGTGCTCTTTTCTCTGTCGGTGCTTACCTCAAAGCAACACAACCTCTGGCAGACGATCCCAACGCAACCCTGCATCGCCAACAGCTCAAATCACTAGCCCTAGTGGTGAAAGCCATACGTCCGGATGCAAAAACTCCAGGAGGGAGTCGAGATCGCAACATAGTCAGCTCGCGACAAGCAGCACACGATCGTAGCGGTCGTAATCGCCACTCGGAGGAAGCGAGGAAAAGCACACGCCGACACAGGTCCAACAGAAGCAGATCTCGAAGGTCTTCAAGTAGCGACTCATATTCCGACCGGGAGCCCGAGCCATGCGGAGCTCTGTGTTTCACTCGCCGCGTCCGCGAGACAAGGATGCCCAAAGGGTTCAAGCTAACATCTGAGCAACCCAAGTATACAGGTCGACAGGAACCTTCAGGATGGCTAGAAGATTACAGACTCGCCGTCTCATGCCAACGAGGCACGAACACTATGGCGATGCAATACATACGACTCATGCTCGAAGGTACAGCTCGCGACTGGCTCAAGGCGCTACCTCCATCAACATACGACTCAGTTGGCCCAATATCAGAGGATAGGGCCATGGACGCCTTCATCATGGGTCTTGCCAGGCGAGATTTCAAAGAAGCTCTTGGTCAAGAAAAGCCAACCTCCTTGGCCAACCTCATAAAAATCGCGACTGAGTGGGCATACGGAGAAGACTCGGTGCGAGCAACCCGTGCCTCCTCACCACGCGACAACCATGACAGCGGCAGCCGAAGCCGCAGGGACACATACAGAGATGATCGAAGGCGCAAGTGTTCCAAACGTCACCACGACGATGACAGATCCGAGTTCATGGCGGCTGGGTTCACGCAACCCCGGACGACCAAGACAGAAGCGACTGGAGGCCAGACGATCGCCGGGACAGTCGAGACCGCAAGCAACGAAGCAACAGCTACAAGAAGCAAGAGTGGCAAAAGCCACGTTCTGATGCACAAAACAAGCGCTCATTCGATGACAAGATGGATGACTATTGCAGATTCCACCTGTACAAGGGGAGACGGAAATTGCGTTCCAATCACTCGTTGAAGAACTGTAGAGAATTCGAAGAATTGGCATCTGAATACATGAATCTCAGAAAGGCACCCGCCGTAGCTGCACCTCAGCCAAACACCGTACCTGCCCTAATGGCACCTCCACCACCACCACAGCCTGCCGCAGGCGGACATGTCGCGGGTGCCATACACCCTGTTCCTCGGGTAGAGGAGGATCGGTACCTCAGCCTCAGGGGCAGATGTACATGATACAGAAGGGTCGCCCCTCCAATAGGCAGCAAAAACTACGCACTCGACAGGTGAACATGGCTGCCATGGCACCTCTGCCGTTCCTGAATTTTTGAAGGGATCCGAAACTGCCATAAACTTCAGCCGGGAGGACCACCCCCCAGCTGTAGTTCGACCAGGGCACGCAGCTCTGGTACTCGACGCGCAAATTGGAGGATACGCCATGACCAAGGTCTTCATGGATGGAGGCAGCGGCATCAACATCATCTTTGCAGACACACTCCGCAAAATGAACAGGTCAGTCGAAAACCTACCAAAGTCCACAAATACCTTCCACGGTATCGTCCCAGGCAAAGCAGTCAGTCCAGAAGGCACAATACAACTCGACGTCACGTTTGGGGACCCAAGTCACTTCAGGACGGAATCGATTGAGTTCGAGGTCGTCGACTGGAAGTCACAATACCACGCCATACTTGGACGCCCAACGTTCGCTCGATTCATGGCAGTCCCACATTATGCCTACCTCAAGCTAAAGATGCCAGGGCCAAAAGGAGTCATCACTGTCACTGGAAACTTTCAAAGGTCCGATTCTTGCGACCGTGAGTTCAGCAAAATCTCTGAGACGTTCGGTATGGAAGAAGCACTCGCCGATCTGTCGATTTCCAACGACCGCACACTCATGCCGGAACACAAAAAATTGGCAGTCGACAGAGCGTTCAACGCAACAAATGACACAAGGTCACATCAGGTGCACCCGACCGATCCGTCCAAGACAGTCAATGTATCATCGAGTCTGCCTATCGCATAGGAAAGCGCGCTCGTCGAATTCCTCCGTGAGAACTGGGAGATATTTGCGTGGTGTCCAGCCGACATGCCAGGTATCCCCAGGGAATTCGCCGAGCACTCTCTCCAACTGTTTCCAGATGCCAAGCCAGTAAAACAAACAATGCGCCGTCTCCGGCCCAAAAAGAGCTGCCGTCGAGTCTGAAGTTGATAGACTACTCGCGGCAGGGTTCATCCGAGAAATCAAGAAATCACAATGGGTGGCTAACCCCGTACTTGTAGAAAAGAAGCATACAGATATCCTTCGGATGTGCGTGGACTTCACAGCCCTCAACAAATGCTGTCCAAAGGATCACTTCCCGCTACCTCGAATCGACCAGATCGTCGACTCCACCGCTGGATGCGCACGCCTGTCCTTCCTGGACGCTTACTCAGGTTACCACCAGATAAGGATGAAGGAAGAAGATGAAGAAAAACGGCGTTCATAACCCCACTCGGGGTCTACTGCTACACAACCATGCCCTTTGGGCTCAAAAACGCGGGTGCGACATACCAGCGCATGATGCAAGATTGCCTCAAAAAGCAGATCGGACGAAACGTCCAAGTATATGTGGATGACATTGTCATCACAACAAGGGAAGAAAACACACTACTCGACGACCGCGGAGACGTTCGCCAACCTCAAACACTTCCACATCAAGCTCAATCCCAAGAAGTGCACGTTCGGCGTACCAGCCGGGCAGCTCTTGGGTTATCTAGTCTCAGCTCGTGGAATCGAGGCTGACCCGGAGAAAATACAGGCCATCTTGACAATGCAAAGGCCTTCAAAGCTTCATGACGTACAAAAATTAGCAGGTCGAGTGGCGGCGCTCAGCCGCTTCATCAGCAAACTAGGCGAAAAAGCACTCCCGTTCTATCAACTGATGAAGAAAGCAGACAAGTTCGAGTGGACGCCAGAAGCCGAAGCAGCCTTCACGGAACTCAAGCGAGTCCTCACAAGCCCTCCAGTCCTCGTCGCACCAAGGAACGGGAACCGCTATACCTATACGTCTCGGCTACCAACAGGGTGGTGAGTACCGTACTGGTGGTCGAACGCATGGAAGAGGGACACGCCAAAGCATACAACGCCCAGTCTACTACTTGAGTGAGGTCCTCTCCATATCAAAACAGCGGTACCCGCACTATCAAAAGCTGGCCTACGCCGTGTTCATGTCATCAAGGAAGCTGACGCACTACTTCGCAGAACACCCGATCACTGTAATCAGTAACTCAGCGATCGGGGATATTCTCACAAACCCCAACGCAACTGGGAGAGTCGCAAATGGCTCATCGAGCTGGGACCAAGGGACATCAGTACGATCACCCGAAGGCCATCAAAGCACAAGTCTTACCTGACTTCACAACCGAGTGGATCGAAGCTCAGTTGCCTGGAGCGCCAGATGTGTCCAACTCATGGACCATGTACTTCGATGGGTCCAAGAAAAACGAAGGTGCAGGCGCAGGTGTCATCCTCATATCGCCAAAAGGAGACAAGCTTCGCTACGTCCTGCAAATGGGATTCGAGTTACCATCAAACAACGAGGCCGAGTACGAAGCCTTGATCCATGGCATGCGGATGGCCAAAGCTCTCGGGTGCACTCGACTAATGATCTACGGTGACTCGAATCTGGTGGTGCAGCAAACAATGAAGGCCTGTGACGCCATTGCAGACAACATGATCGCCTACCGCGACCTGTACAACATAATGGAGGGCAGCTTCGAAGGCTGCGAGTTGCGGCACATAGGGAGAGAAAGCAACGAGGAAGCAGACATGCTAGCCAACCTAGGCTCGACCAAGGCGCAAGTTCCACCTGGTGTCTTCCTCGAGCGCATTGAGCACAGATCAATCAAGGAAAAACGAGCACCTCCTACATCGACCGCACCAGCCAAGAGCAAAACACCCAGCACAGAGGACCCGCCAGTCGAGGTACTCCTCATTGAGCCAACTTGGACTCAACCTTTCCTGGCGTACATACTCCGCAACGAGCTACCTGACGACATAACCGACTCACGACGTGTCACTCGACGATCTAAAGCATACACCGTCATCAATGGCGAGTTATACAAGCGAAGCATATCAGGTATGTTCCAACGATGCATCGCATTCGAAGATGGCCAAGCCATCCTTCGAGATATTCATGCAGGTACCTGCGGACATCACGCCAGCAGCCGATCACTCGTAGCCAAAGCCTTTCGAGCAGGTTTTTACTGGCCCACAGCACTCAAGGACGCGGAGGACATAGTCAAAAGGTGCATCGGCTGTCAAAAATTCGCCACAAAGCCGCACGCACCTGCATCAGCATTGAAGACAATACCATTGGCCTGGCCTTTCGCCCAGTGGGGGCTCGATATGGTTGGGCCACTCAAAAAATCTTCGCACGGAGGGCATACTCATCTCCTGGTGGCAGTCGACAAGTTCACAAAGTGGATCGAAGCAGTCCCCATCACAAATTCGACTGCTACTACGGCAGTTAACTTCATAAAGACCATCATCTACCGCTTCGGCGTCCCAAGCAGCATCATAACTGATAACGGCACAAACTTCACGGCTGAAGAATTTCGTTCCTTCTGCAAAGAGCAAAGCATTACGCTCAATTATGCATCCGTGGCGCACCCGCAGTCCAATGGCCAAGTTGAAAAAGCCAATGGACTCGTGTGCAGCGGAATCAAGAAACGCCTCCTGGTGCCACTCAAAAGGGCCGCGGGTGCCTGGGTTGAAGAACTTCCGTCGGTGCTATGGAGCTTGCGCACAACTCCTAACGCCTCAACACAATTCACGCCATTTTTTATGGTCTACGGCGCAGAGGCAATCCTGCCATCCGATGTAAAGTTCGATGCACCAAGGGTGGCAGCATACAACGAAGACGACGCAGACGAAGCACTCGAAGATGCAGTCGACTTGCTCGAAGAAGCACGCGACACGGCCCTGGCCCGCACAGCTGTTATCAGCAGGATCTCCGCAACTACCATAGTCGTCGACTGCGCACCAGGTCCTTCATGGTTGGCGACCTGGTGCTTCGGTTGAAGCAGAAGAAAGTGCACAAGCTCGCCTCCCCATGGGAGGGACCCTTCATCGTCACCGAGGTCATCGACGGTGGCGCGTACAGACTGAAGAACGCAAAGACAGGCGAACTTTCGAATAATCCTTGGAACGTTGCGCACCTGCGCCGTTTCTATGCTTAGGCTACTCAGTCATACAATGTAATAGGCGATATGTCGGATGGCTGCAGGTTTCAGACGCGCTCTTTTCCTTACCAGGGTACCTATGGGGGCTGGAAGGTTTTTAATGAGCGGCCTGCAGCTTAACATTCAAAAGTGGAATATAATCAATGTTCCTCCTATCTCTCTATTTACTATTCGCATAACTCATTAGTACATACCTCGGCTGCACCCGAAACACTCAGAGACTGCACCATCAAAGACACGAGCTTTCGCTCCCTCGAAGAATAATACCTCAGCCCCACTCGCACGTTCAGAGGCTGGATCACAAAAGTTCAAACAAGAACGGAAAACTTCCAAACCCCACTCGAATGCTCGGGGCTGAGTCTCAAAGCAAAAGTTGAAATTTTAGGTATCACAAATAATTCACAGCCCTACTCTAACACTCGGGGGCTGAGCAATTATTAGTTCACACTCGAAACATCCTCATAAACCCCACTCGATAGACTTGGGGGCTGCGTAAATGCAAAGTAAACAATTCATATTATATACAAGTGGCAAATTTACACTCGTGGGCTGCCCCTCTACAAGTTTATACACAAAAAACCTCTAGTCCTCAGGCTCATCCTTGATGGGTAGCGCAGGACCAAAGAACTGGTCGTGGGTCCGCTCGATCAGCATCCTCGCAGACAGAATGGTGCCATCAAGGTCCTCCTGAGACAGAGTCGCTCCAATGGCGGGTGGCGGCAACACCAAGTTGGGATGTCGACTCCGCACATACGCCATCGCTGCGTTGGCTCCAACCACAAGCTTCTGGGTAAGCAGCTCCCGGATGGGACCTGCTTGACGGAAAAGATCGAGCAAGGCGTGGATTCCTTGTGGTTGTGGTCCTGTTGGAAAAAGGGTCTGGTTGATGCGAATCAAAACCGCCCTGCATAACTCGAGTAGCTGAGAGCTTCGCCAAGCTCGATCCTTCAAAGTAGCGAGTGTGCGCGCTCGGAACCTATCAAGCCAAAAATGCTGACGACCAGTTGTTGGGTTGTCAGTGATATTATCCAAATGCTCTTCAATGCGAGCTTGCTCTGCTTGGAAGTCAGAGACAAAACCTGCAAGATATAAGTCAGGTCAGCAAAAGAAGTAAGCAAAAGACCTGCAATCAGGGCAAGGACTGTACTCACACTCGAGTTGCCTATTCACAAGGTCCATCTCGCCAAGCACGTAATCCTCTCGTTGGGTAGCTGGAGCAGGCCTCATCCTCAGCGTATCCAGCTCTCTGGACACTCTTTAATTCTTGCTCCAGTTTACCGATTCGAGTTCTCATGTGACCCATTACTTTGGTGTCATTAGCCACTTGAGTTCGAGATCGGATGAAAGCACGGGATCGCGATGAACCCACTGAAGTAGCAGGTTCTCGTGGCTGTTCAAAGCATCACACAAAATCTCATGCCAGAAATGAGAAACAAAGCACATAATTCATGCGAGTTACAGCACATAGCCTTTCAGGTGAAAACGCAAAAGGCATAAAAGATGACATCCATACAAAGTGTAGCAAAAGCACACGCATACTCGCGTGATCATAAGGTATCATTACAGGGCATAAATAACGATTCGGCTACCCCATAGACTCCGACCTAGCCCTACTCTCGTGAGTGGTGATCTCGGCTGCCCGGCGCTCCATAGTGGCTATAAATATGTTAGCCAGTCGCGCGGCTGGCTCGCTAACATGCTTCAGCGACACCATCTTTCCGTTCGGCTTCTGAGGGAACTCAGACATAGCCGCCTCGAAGTTACCCTCTATCCCGTGACCTAATATGAGCTTGAGGGTAGACTCCGAGCCACGTACCGTGAGGGCGCGAGCAAAGCTTGCCATAGTCGAAGTCCCTGGGCCCAGAACGTCGGCGAAGCCATCCACAGTCGCCGGTACCTCGCCTAGGGGGAGCACATTCTTGTACACGGCGTCGAGGGTGCTGGTGGACTTGGCAAGAGCGTCCTTCGCGTGGAAAATGTAACATCCCAAAATTATTAACAAGTATTATTAATTCCAAAAATGGGAGCCAACAAAAACTTTTGTTAAATTATGTGTGTTGATCTCATGTTCTTGCTTGTGTTGCTAATTCCTCTTGTTTGTGTGTTGTTTGCTCTATTTAAAAACAAGAAGAAAAGAAGAGAATTAAAATAAAAAGAAAAGCAAGAAAATAAAGTGACAAGTGTCACATAAAATTCTCCAAGTGAGGATCTCATTTTGTTTCCAACAAAATTTAGTGGAGTGGTATTGCAAACCCTCCCATTTCATCCTTACTACTTGTCTCTCTCAAATAATATTTTCAAACTAGTTTTAAAAATTCAAAAGTAAACAAAGTAAAATGTTTTAAAAATTCAAAAGTAAACAAAGTAAAATGTTTTAGAAAATTCTCCAAGTGAGGATCTCATTTTGTTTCCAACAAAATGCTTTAATTAAAACACTATAAAAGAAAATGTTTCAAAACATTTTATTATTTTATGCCAATTTTTGTGGAGCTTCTGTACATTATGGGAAGGCCCCACAAATTTAGCCAAATTTTTTAGAAATTGATTTAGTGCCTCAAATTAAATCAAGAAGTGCTTCTGGTTTTAAACAGAAGGACTAAACCGTAAATAAGAGAAAGAAGAAGGAAAAGAAGCAGAGCACAGGAGCCAGGGTTTTTTTGCAAAACCGTCATCGTCTCCTACCTCCCCTAGCTCACTGTCGCCGTGCGTGTCGCCACGGCCGCAGCTCGCCCTTCGCCGTTCCCCGGCCCCCCAGGGCCCCCTTGCCCGCGTCCACCCTCGCCCCCGAGCCTCTGCACCCTCTGCGGGCAGAGGAGACCCTCTCCCCTCGCCTTAACGCCGCTGTCCCCCGCTTCTCCGCCGATGATGAACGGACGGCGCCGGCCAAAATTGGCCCAGCCCGCGGCACCTCGACATGCGATCCGCGACGCCGCGAACCCTAGCCAACGCCCGGACCCCCCAGACACCGCGCGGTGACCTCTCCCGCCCTCTGGACGCCGCTGGACCACGACCACCGTGCACCGCCGCAGCGCCTATTTAAACTCGAGCCCGCACCTCGCTTTTCCCCACGCCCCACTGTCTCTCCCCTTCTCCACCACACCCTCCACTCGCCCGTGCACCGCCAGGAGGGCGGAGCCTCGGCCACGAGCTTGCTGCTGCTCGTGCCCGTGCTCGACAGCCCGAGGTAGGCGACGACCACGGCCTCGCCGTGCTGGCCTCCCATTCCTTTCCCTCTGGCCCGTACTCTCTCCCCCTTTGCACACCGCGCTCACCCACCTCTTTTTCCCTCTGGATCATGCACAGAATCGACGACAGACGCTCGCCGGAGTTCGGGAAGTCGCCGTGGAAGCCGAGCACCTCGCCGTCGACGAACCAGCCCGTCCCAGCAAGTAGGACTCAGCCAGGACGTTCGCCCGAGCCTCCGCCGTCGTCTCGCATCATCACCAAGTCCTCCCGAGCCCTCTAGGTGAGGAACCATCCACCACCGTGCCACCGGCGCGGCGGCGCCGCCATTTTATGGTCGCCGCTGTGGCCTTTGAACGTGCGCCGTTGGATCTAGATCCAACGGTCGCGTAACGCTTCATTTAGATGAGCGGCTGACGGGCTGGCCCCACCCGTCAGCATTTTATTAATTTCCCTGCGTGCCCTGAGTCACTGACAGAAGGGCCCCACTAGTCAGATTTTTGACATTATCCACAACAGTGGATTTTCTTAATTTAGTTTCTCTGGAATTATCAGTACTGGTATCAACTTTAAAAATCAATAACTTGAGATTTAGGAATCCAAATAAATCAAACTCAATTGTTCTGGAAAGCTTATAAAATTGTTTAACCAACCCAACTGGACTCATGTCATTTAATTAAATAATTCAAAAGTATTATTGAAAATTCCACAGAAGGTTTAAAATCTAAACTTGTTTGTTTCTGATACTCTGTTAGTCCAAATACTTCCAAACCAATTTTGCTAGCTTAGTACTGCCTTGTGTTAGCTTCCCTAATTTTGGTAGAATTAATTAAGCAACATTAATTGTTGACTTTAAGATAAACCCTTCTGGACTAAAATAAACAAATATGTTTATTGGTTGACCCAAATGGGTTAGGGACAATTTTGTTAGCTCACATATACCCATGTTTACTTACCCCTAAAAGTATTTAATTTTTGAAACAACAGAACTTATTTGATTGCCAAAACTTGATTATTAAGCTACTGGATTCAAACCAATGTGTAGGGAGTTTGGTAACTCCAAATGATCCAATTCAAATTGGGTTGTCTTCTTCACATCAGTAGCTTTCTATAGAAATTTATTTTGTATTTTTGTGACTAACAGAACTCAAGTTGTGCAATTAAACTTGTTTAACAAGTTTCTGCCATATTTTGGACTTAAACAAATAATGTTTAATTCAATTGCTTTGAAATCAATTTGTATTGTTTGACGTATCCAGTGGCTATTTAGAGCATTTAGGATTGTGATACTATGATGTTGTGATGTTGTTTGAATAGTTTAGTGATTGCTTGTATTTGTTTGTTTATCGATTAGACGAGAACGTTGCTGGATTTATCGAGGAAGGGGAATTTGTTGAACCTGAAGATCAAGATCAAGGCCACTTTGCCGAGCAAGGCAAGCTACTCTCTGAGCTTGCACCTAAACATATATGCATCTACTTTGATCAAATGAATTAATAAAACCAATGGTTTACAAAACCTTTTCAAAAAGTGTATGGAAATTATCTTGCCACCCTATGTAGTAGTTATATGAAACTTTAGGATGGAAAACAATGTTGTTTATTCAAAACTCCTTTAAAAATACTTGTGTGGTTATGGAATACCGAGATGTCGGTATTGAAGTGGAGAAACGAAAGATGTTGATGTTTATGAAAAATGCACAGTGTCCTAGTACTATGACAACCAATCTTAACCTGTGCGACCACATTTACCCCCATATGGGAACGGGGCTTAGTCATATAATTTGCTCTTATTAGTATGGGATACCTCATCAACGGAGATGACTCCGTTATGCATGAGGGGATGGTTTGTGAACTCCCCTGACCTGGGTCCTCGCTCAAACTCTATGGAAAGATAAGGAGGAGGATTGAAGACTTCATAAATGTGGTCGCCGGGAAAAACATATGAGTCCTCACACTTAGGGTTGCCGACGGGGACCGGACTGAGTGTTGGTGGGAATTATCATATGGGTAGGATCCTATACTAGCATGAGCAAAGGAGAGGCTAGGGTCGGTGGCTCAACTTCGCATACACCTTGTATGGCAGGACGTGGCTGACACGATGAGTTACCGGATGGATGTGGGCTAAAAGCATGCTACCTCTGCAGAGGGTCAAAACTATTCGAATAGCCGAGTCCTCGGATATGGACAATTGGGAAGCTGTCCTAAGATCATGTGCAAGTTTTTGGAAAAAGATTTTAAGTTTAAAGAACTGAGAATGGTGATGGTGTTAAACAACTATACCAAGTGGAGTGGTATAAGTTGTGGGAATAAATGGACCATGGTGAGCCCTGGTCAGGAAAAGGAGAAGTTTTTGGAGAAATAAAAGAGATGGTGACTTCTTTTAAAAACAGTTATAAAACTCTTCTTACCTTTTTCAATAAAGATATAGAGATGTCATAAGAAAATCAAAGTTTGAAAAGTTAAAAATAAAACTAGTGCATACTCATGTTGGGGTAGTTTGCGAGTACATTCAAATGTACTCATATTGGTTTCGTCCCTGGCTATTGTCCTAGCCAGACTACGAGGAGGAGCACTATGCCGAGCAGGAGTATGGTGACTTCTATGTGAACTAAGGATCTCCACAAGTCAGCTGCCTGTCGGGTTGTCATCGTTAGAATATGATGTCTACTACGCCGTAGCTTCCGCTGATATTTTGGTTTGGCCCATGAAGGCACCTATGTAAGAACTTGGTCTAAATGACCATTTATGTAAGACTTTTATTCGGTACTGTAATGGATGTAAACTTTGGTATCCAATTCGGATTATGTGCAACGACAGACTGATCACGGGATCGTTGTGTTAAGCATAATCGGGTATTTCGGGCAGCTAGTCCGGGGTCCCCACAGAAAAACATGGCGCCAAGATCCCCTATAACATGGTCGAGTGATAATTCATCACTGACCACGTCCTCCGGCGCTGGTGCGCCAATGACTCCTTCAAGAAATATCAAAAAGGGCACAAATTATGGCATAGTACTAAGCAGCTACATAAAAAGCGTCAAAGGGAAAAGTTACTAACCTCCCACATCCCGAGCGAGGCCAGCCAGTCGCTCAGCATATCCTCTCTCGCGCAAGGCGGCTGAGTCCTTGGCGGCGTCCAAAGCTTTCTTCGACTCGGCGCTGGGCAGCAAGGGCCTCTTCTAGCTCCTTCACCCGGGACTCAGCCAATTTCTTATCACCTGAAGTAGATGGCAAAGATGTAATTCATACACGACAACATGAAGCAGCGCAAAAGAACTTCGCGTACAGAACCAAACAAGCTTACGGCTGAGTTGCTCCAGGTCAGCACGCAGACTGTCCCTCTCCTGTTCGACCTGGACAAAAGTTTTCTCTGATTCCAGCAGGTTGATGAAGTAGGGCTGCAAGCACATAAAACCAGCATAAAGTTCTACACAACCAATCCCGGATATGTGGACTCGACAAAAGACACTTACGTGGTCAATCCAAGGCACAAGCTTTGCGGCAGAAGTCCCGACCTCCGGAGTCGCGGCACTCGCAACCTTGGCCGCCTCAATAGCAGTAGCCGTGACTACTGGTTGCATAACCTCTGGAGTAGCTGGAGAAGCGATCGGGTGCTCTGGAGTCGAAGTCTTATCGGTTGGAGGAGTCGAAGGATGCTCGGTACTACGAATGACAGAGATAAAAACAACGTAAGCAAAAGTATCAACCAGCAAAACCTCAGTACAGGTAGCGAAGGAGCACACCTGTATTCTTCCTCCTCACTGTCGGGGTCGTCGAAAATTGGGCCTCCAAAAAGCAGCGCCTCACCCGACTGGGGAGGAGGAGCTGAGCTCAAAGGGCACACGGTCAGGGGAGCAACCTTGGCAGGAGGTGGTGAACCTGAGTCACCATCATCCTTCAAATCCGCCTCCTTCGCGGGTGAGCTCACAGAAGAGGACAAACCTTGGGCCACCCGACGACGCTTGCGAGTGGGAACCTCGCCCACATGATCAGGCGCGGCCGGCTCCTCAGTCTGCACCTCGTCTACCTCTTCCTCTTCGACCTCTTCCATAGGAGATGTGGTAGACGAAGGTAGAGGCGATTCATCCCCTCCCTTCGTTTCTACCTCTTGCACCTCCATTTCATGAGTTGGTCCATTCTCTGGAAAGGGAGGAAGGGTTGACGCAGTCGAATGACCCTGCGTATCACAAATAACATTACAAGGCTAAGAAAGCAAAGACAACGAGTGGTAACGCCATATGACAAATAAAACATACGGTTGTACTAACCTCTGGCAAAGGCTTGTCCGGCCCATACGGAGTGACAGGGCAGTCAACGTTGCAGGGGTCGCTTGACTTAATGCTGGTAATGGATCGCACATGCGCCACTACCTCGTTCTTGACACTTCCTCCTGGCTCATTCGACTGGAGTCGAGCGCACCCTCATACTGCCACATGGGGTGAGCTCGGGCGCGGATTGGCCACACACGCATCTTCACAAAGGTGGCAATCAGGTGCGCACCTGTGACGTTGCCCAGCAGCTTTCCAATCTTCGACAAAAGAGGTGCTGCCTCCGCCTGTTCTTCAGTCGACAGTTGATGATCCCAGGCATTGGTCCTCACAAGAGAACTGGCAGTCGAGAACGGCGGGACTCCTTCCTGGTCGACGCAGACGTAGAACCACTTTTTTCTCCACCCTTGCACCGAGTCGACTGGCTTCAGGGCAAAGTAGCGCGTGTCGCTACGCACCTGGATCCCGCAGCCGCCCAAAGGATAGGTGCGGCTGCCTCTCTTGTTCGGCCGGACGAGGAAGATGGACTTCCATAATGCCCAGCTAGGGGAAACCCCCAGAAAGCACTCACAAAGCGTGATAAAACACGCAATGTGTAGTATGCCATTAGGGGTGAAATCATGGATTTGCACCCCGTATGCATACATCAAACCACGAACAAAATAATGGATGGGGAACGCAAACCCCCTAGTCAAAAACTCTGCAAAACAAACGCGCTCATTGC
The DNA here is from genome assembly GCA_947311845.1 of Poa pratensis. Classification (NCBI taxonomy): domain Eukaryota; kingdom Viridiplantae; phylum Streptophyta; class Magnoliopsida; order Poales; family Poaceae; genus Poa; species Poa pratensis. The sequence continues at coordinate 23,692,634 of CAMZMU010000118.1, forward strand.
CGCGAGGTTCGGGGAGTACCTCCTTGGGCGATGGCGCGCGGACGAACAGCTGATTCGCGGGAGCAGCAGGCCATCCTCGCGGAGCTTGTCGAGGTGGGCCTCCTTGATCGAGGACTTCACCCAATCCCCGTCGCCTTTCTTCAGTCCGGCGGCGGAAGCAGATGCGCTGGCCGCAACTTTCTTGCCCTTCACCGCGGCCGCATCGGTTGCAGCAGCAGCGGTCGCGGCAGCTCGCTTAGAGCCAGCTCCTTTCTTCATCGTCAAAGATGGGTTCGCGGAGCGCAGAGAGCTTGGGCGCAGGAACAATGGAGGAGGTGTGCGAGGAAGAAGATGGAACAGGGGCGGCGCAGGAGGCAAATGGCAAGTAAAAAATTCTGCCAGCACCGCCCTTACTATTTACCACAAATCAAAACCAATCACAACCGTTAATCCACGATCGTGCGCTCCGCGGGGAATCCTGCCGTACACGTGGCAACCACAGAGAGCAACCGTCGACGGCCACTCCGTCCACTACGCACGGGAATCTAGGAGCCATCATCACGTCTCCGTGAAAATCGGGTCAGAACGGTCAAATCTAGTCCAAACGGCACCGTCCTCGGTCAGCACTGCATAACGGGCCCACAAGCGTGTCGTGTCCCATCAGTCATACCAAGCACGCCATCGCTTGTCAGAAATCGCAGTCGAGGCATGCGTCATTGCTGACGTCAAGTCAAGTCTCATAGGACAGTCGAGTCATTCAACATTTACGACGACGACCAGTCCTTCGACTGGGTAGCACAAGACATAAAGGCAGTCGCTAGTTTCTTCGACTGAAACACAGTACTCCCATCGGGAGCGTATCAAAAATTCTTCGACTGACAATGTACGGGATAAACAGATTTGAGATTATCCTCCATTGCAAGCAATAAAGCACAATCTCGGGGGCTACTCCCATCGGGAGCGCTGTCGCGCACCCGATAGAATAATGACAAAGAATCAGTCGACAAAAGACTCGACTCATCAGATAAGCAAAATTTAATACAAGTCATACTCGATAAATTCCGAGTTGCGTCCACCGCAAATACCTCGGATGCTGCATGCATAGTGCAAAGGTAAGACCCGCCGAACTTTCGAGCTGGGTTAAGGACCGTTCCAGCAACGTTAATCCTTAAAATTTTCCGTGTCAGCAGACATGATGAAAAATCCCGACGGACGCGTTGGGTAATCTCAAAGTTATACTGCAGAACGATTCAGTAAGACCTCCGCGGCCTGAGTCGAGTCTGACCAGTCTGTTCCAGATTCGAGTCCGGGGACTCGAGTCTGATTGAAAGCTAGTAAGGTTTTGCCCGAATGTGTAATTAACCGGTCCCGATCCGTCGAGTGTACCGGGCCTACTAAGCTATTATCCCTTGATTATCATAAGCAAAAATCGAAGTTGATGAAATACTCGACATAGCCAACATGTGCTATTCATACAGGAATTCCAATTATAAATACAAGTACAAAAGAATATGACGTGCACTAATGAATGAGTCCATGCCCGATTCTTCGATTCAGACAAGTACTCGGGGGCTACTGACGTGGATATACCTCTCGGGTACCTTGCCATGAGGGTACCTGGTGCACGTATCGACTAAGGCCTAGCTATCAAGAATCTACATGAAGCCCATAACAGAAGGCCCAAGAAGATGGAGTATCCTCCAAGATTAGGCATATGCATAGTCGGTTTAGACTTTCCTTACATGTAATCTGAGTCGGTTGCGAACTCCCGAGACCCAGCCTATTATATAAAGGCTGGAAGGGCCGCCGATCCAGGACACGCAACACTTGAACCACCAAAACCCTAGCGAGATCGACATCTCGCCGGGACTCCATTGTAGCTCGCATATACTCTCAGATCAATACCAGACAAGCAGGAAGTAGGGTGTTACTCTTCGGAGGCCTGAACCTGGGTAAATCCATGCTTTTGCTTGTCAGCCGGCGAAACTACCAGCTCTACCACGTTCTCTCCCCCATAATCTCAACCCTAGGTCCTTAACCATGGGATTTGATGAGTTAACCCCTCGTCAACCGTGGAGAACTCAAACCGATGCACCTAATGCAATGGCCGGAAGCGGTGCGGGGTCCCGAGCGGAATGTGACTCTGCTCACCGTGCTAGGCCCCACGGTGCGCGTCAACTGTCGTGGTATATTGTAGGGCATACGCTCGGGATCGAGTATGAGCACGGGGAGATCGAGACGTACCTAGGTTCGGGCCCCTCGTGTGGAGGTAACACCCCTACTCCTGTTAGTGATGTATATGGATGATCACATGGAGCTACAATGGTGTTCCTTGAGCTGTATGTTGTGCTCTCTTCCTCGTCGGGTGCCGCTAATTTACTGAGGAATTAGTATTCCTACTGGTTCGATAAACTTTGGTTCTCAACCGAGGGAAATACTTGCTGTTGTCTACATCATCCTTTCCTTCTGGGAGCAACCGAGAAAAATGTCAGCAAAAATTGATCAGTAGTATTCCGAGTCACTAACATGGTGGAACAATCAGCTAGACCTGAATTGCGCAACCTTCAACTTCAAGTGACAGAGCAACAAAAAAAAGTCAGTAAGAATCGATCACAATAATTCTGAGTCACTGACATGCTGGAACCACCGGTTACACCTGCATCGCGCACCACTTTCGAGTAATAGAGCAACTTAAAAAAGTTAGGTAAAATTGATCACCAGTATTCTGAGTCATTGACATCCATGGTGGAACCACCGGCTACACCTACATCGCATGCAACATTTGAGGAACAGAGCAAACAAAAAAAAAATCAGCAAGAATCGATCACTAGTATCCTGAACATTGACATGGTGGAACCACCAGCTTGAGATGACCACGAGGGTGTCAATCAGAGTCAAAAGTCACATGCGAAATTGAAAACATATTTTTTACCACGAAAAACTCGTGTAGACCGTGACTGTCAGTGCCAGACCAAGCATCCGGCCGAGCATGGACCATGATTTTCGGCAATTCGTGGTAAATGGTGGCATCTTCCACAAAATAAAAAAACACGAAAATACGTGGTAGATGGTGTCCATATACCACGGACGACAGGGCAAATCGTGACAAACACCATATTTTTTCTAGTGGTTGTTGGTTGTCAATGCGAGCTCTCTTACCCTAACGCTTGCACTTCGGGCGAGTGAGTCCGCCCTAGGGTCTCGAGAATCTACTCTTCGTGTTTGGATTCAGTTGCGGCAATTTTAAGTTTTATGTATAACTATGTTATAAATGGTAGTTGTAGTTGATTTTATGTATAATTAGGCTTGAAAACAAGGGAAAAAAATTCAAGTTGGTTTATGTTTATGCAATTTTTGAGATATAGTTTGTGTAATAACAATAGTGCAAATACGTTCCCACTTTGTTATAAAAACAGTCCTTAATTCAAAATTGAAAAGTTGCAAAAACTTTCTTCACAAAGCACATATATGCGAGTTGATAATCTTACAACACAGGTCAACAGGGCACTGACGGGCTAGGCCCGGCTGTACTCTCTCCGTTCCAAATTAATTGACTTTCATTTATCTAAACATAGAGTTAGGAATCGACACACTGAAATAACCAAAACTGATCGCGCGCGCGTTTTGCCCTTTTCCCTCCGCTAATCACTTTTCCCGAAGTCCATCTCCCTCCACACTGTGCGACTCCGCGCCAAACCCAAAATATTCGCCTCAGACGCGCCTCCTCCACGCACCATCCGACGGCCCTTAATTCTTGCACGTCACCGATCCGCTCCATCGAATTCCATCTCCCCGCGATCCGACGGCACCACTTTCCTCCACCTCACCGATCCGCGGCTCCATCCTCTCTACCAATCACGCGCCGCCTCCCTACTATTTAGCCCACCGCCGCCCCCGGCATTCAATCATCTCAAATCTCAGCAATCCCCTCCCTCCCCCGTCTCACACGCTCCGACCATCTCTCCGGCGACCACCACCACCAGACCAGCGCGTCCACCGTCCGTCCCCATCCTCCGAAGATGAGTTCTGCCGGCGGCGGGAGGGGCAAGGCGAAGGGCTCCAAGGCCGTGTCGCGGTCGTCCAAGGCCGGGCTCCAGTTCCCCGTCGGCCGCATCGCCAGGTTCCTCAAGATCGGCAAGTACGCGCAGCGCGTCGGCGCCGGCGCCCCCGTCTACCTCTCCGCCGTCCTTGAATACCTCGCCGCTGAAGTAAATCCCCATCTCCCCCCTCTCTTTCCTATTCCTCACGCCCTCCGTCGCGGTCATCTAACGGCGATTTGGTTCTTTGATTTCTCCTCTTCAGGTCCTGGAGCTCGCCGGCAACGCGGCGCGCGACAACAAGAAGAACCGGATCGTGCCGCGCCACATCCAGCTGGCGGTCCGCAACGACGAGGAGCTCAGCCGGCTGCTCGGCGCGGTCACCATCGCTGCAGGCGGCGTCCTGCCCAACATCCACTCCACGCTGCTCCCCAAGAAGGGCGGCAAGAACAAGGGCGACATCGGATCTGCTTCTCAGGAGTTCTAGAGCCTTCCCGACCAAACAAGAATGGCCTGTCTCATCGAAGATTTGAGGGCTCTGTCTGTTTTACTAGTATGATGATGCTCTAGGTTGTTAGATTAGATCTTGGTGAATGTTTCGGTTTACTGTATCGATGATGAATCTGGTTGGAATGGAATACAATCAATCTGGTTCCTGTTATTACTCTCTGTTTGTCATCATGAAAGGAAATTCCATCCAATTTCCACTCTATGCTGTGCAATTAGTATTTTTACCTCTACTTAATCGAGCGATTTGCCTCTACAATCAATCTGGTTCCTGTTATTATGATGCTCTAGGTTATTAGATTAGTTCTTGGTGAATGTTTTGGTTTACTGTATCGATGTTTAATCTGGTTGGAACGGAATACATCCATTCTGGTTCAGATTATTACTTGCTGTGTTTGTCATTGTGAAGGAGCTTCCATCTGATTGCCAATCTGTGCCTTTACTCTTTTGCCTCTATTTCATCCAGCGATTTACCTCTACAATCAAATCTGTTTCCTGTTATTATGATGCTCTAGGTTGTTATATTAGTTCTTGGTGAATGTTTTGGTTTGGTGTATCAATGTTGAATCTGGTTGGAACGGAATACAGGCAATCACGTCTCTGTTATTACTCGATGTGCTTATCATTGTGGAATGGAATTCGATCTGATTGACAATCTCTGCATTACAATTAGTACCTTTTGCCTCTATTCATCGATCAATTTCCTGCAGTCTGATGACCGTGAAGTCTTGTTAGAATTGGTCCATTTTTCCTAGTCATAAGTCATTCTGTGATGCATCTTGCTGTGAAATGTGAATGTTCTGGATTGGTGTATCAATGATGATTGTTCTTGGGATTAAAATCATTTCGGTTTCTGATGTTTCCTGACTGTTTATGTTTTTGAAAATTTTCATGGAATGCCTACTTATGGTAGCAGTTCTGCTGAGGCAATGCATTGGTCGGTTTGCCTGTAGTCAAAGGACTGGAATAGTTTGTTCGAATTGATTTATTTTACTGTCGAATGTGAATAGTTTTGAGAGTCTGGCAATTTGAGTCGTGCTTTGGAAGTTACACAACTGGTGCCTGGATCAACCATTGCGAGACCCCATTTGTTGAATCCATTTCAGCTTCAGAATCCAACTTGCTGCAATACTGAAACATATGTAGATCACAAATGCACGCCGTAGCAGGTTTCAGTAGAGGGCGACCAGAATTTGCTAAAATTGTTCTTCAGATTAGTTCTGGATTTGAAGATGTCAGCACACCCCAGTCTGAAATCTTGATAAACGTAGCAGTCAGATTCGTCGCGCTCTCCCTCGAGCGCATGTAAATAGCTGAACCACTGTTTCTTAGAACACTGATGCTAGCGCTTGTTAGATCTCTCTGAATTGTTCCTTGCTCACTTGACGAAAATCAACAAGCTGTTTTTCGTCAAAATAAAATAAACATATCTGTCATTTTCATCAAGCGATTTGGCACTCCAAGTTGTTTTGATTATCGCATTATATTTACCATTTGAAACCCCTTAATGTTCTTTTTTTCTAGCATTTCAAGATAAGTTTAAGGTTATAATTTCATTTTCATCAAGCGATTTGGCACTCCAAGTTGTTTTGATTATCGCATTATATTTACCATTTGAAACCCCTTAATGTTCTTTTTTTCTAGCATTTCAAGATAAGTTTAAGGTTATAATTTAAATCAGCATAATTTTTTCTTTACTACCATAACATTTGGCTTTGTCGGATCGCCACCGACAACCAAAAAGCTGCAGTTAGTCAGTTTCTCCCCTTTTATTTACTTTATTTTTGTATATTTTTGCAACGATTTTTTCCATCTATACAAATGACACAACACCTGTCTTTTAAAGAAGATTACATTTTATTCTCTTTGTTTAATCTGAGTATTCCGGTTGTAGTTCTGTTTTGAATTAAATCTAGTGAAATGCATAAACCCTGACAAGGAACTGAACAGAGATGAAACAATCCCAAAGCAAAGAGTTCCTCTGTCGCTGTTTGAGTTACCTTTCTGTTATCGACAATCGAATAACTCAAATAACACACCGAAAGCTTATTTCAAAATATCCCAGGGAGATGCATATAGCAACTGTTGTTATGGTCAACTGAGAATGGACAACAAAAGAGTTGCTCTGTAACACTCCAACAGAGAGATAATTCCTTGCGCTCTTCTCAACTCTGTAGTGATGCTGCTCAAATGCTGAAAAGTTTTGGCCACTTGGCCATCTGTATTGCTTTTTTGTGGTCGACAAAGTCCCGCTTTGTATTGCGATATGCTGAAAAGTTTCAGCATTTATTCTGTAAACATTACCTACATCAGCAATAATACGCTGGAGCCTATTTTAACATGCAGATATCATCGCAAGCAGATGCACGGCAACTAAAATAACAATGGTTACATTGGGAAATATACCATCAAAGTATCAATGTATCATCACTACTTTGTGTTCCGGCGGAAACTGGAAAGCAACCATTGTGTGCTAGTGCTGTCAGACATTACTCATAAATATTATTTCAGTATGCAAAAGTAGACATCAAATGCAAAATGTGGCAAATTCAGAATGAGAGACTCAGCTCTCTGTTAGATATATCATAGTACGCATAATGATTAGTTATCACCAAGAATTCAGAGAAGCCTATAAGAAATCATCGTGCACTCTTAACACATGCTAATACCAGTCAAGTAACAATTGTAAAATCCTACCAGCTCTTAAGGTCCATTGTGCAACCCAATATCCAGATTGACACAGTGCACATTAGAGCATGAACATGGAGCTTGTATTTGCTTAAGCTCATGTATAGCTCTCAAATGTTATGGAATGCTACTCATTTCCCTGTTGTTTACATGTTCTCTCAAAAACCTTTTAACTGATATAGCACAATTGAGATGTTCATGTTGTGGATAATTTTCAGTATAATTTCGTCATGGAGATGGTATAATTTTCAGTTTATAAGCTCTTGTTTACATGTTCTCACAAATTTCATCATGCAGACGGTATTATTTTAAGTCAGAAAGAAGTGAAATATACGGTCCATCTACAGTCACTATATCTAGTACTTTTCTTTCTCAAGTTAATGGATGATGTTATTCAACACAGCAAATTATTTTAATGATTGTTCCGACCTTTTGTAGGCTTCCAACAGATGCAACATTACTAGATATGACAACAGAACCCCAACAGCAAATCCCCATAGTTCCTTAACAATTGCCATGATCTCAAAACACCCACTAATCATCATATCACGTAACACCACAGATAAAACACATGCTAATCAACAGCAAGAACAGACATATACGGAAACGCAACCAAAAATTTGACTTCATTGCATAGTACCAGCCGATTCATCACATAGCGATACAGCCAGATAGCAACTTGACTATTTCGAATCAACAGCAAGAACAGACATATGGTACCGAATTGCAATCGAAATTTTGATTTCATTGCATAGTACCACCCGATTCATCACATAGCGATACAGCTAGATAGCAACTTGACTATTTCGAATCAACAGCAAGAACAGACTTATACCGAAATGCAAGCAAAATTTTGATTTCATTGCATAGTACCAGCCGATTCAACACATAGCGATACAGCTAGATAGCAACCTGACCCTTTCGAGAAGCATACTGATAAGAATGTAAAAAGAGGACGGGACATAGAAAAAAGAAAAGCACCCGTTCACTGGGCCCTTGTGGCATAGATCAAGGAGATTGCAGCCACCATGGTCGTAGTGGCGGCATACACCCATGCCCAGATGCCACCCTTGTTCTTCTTCTGCGCTTCAGCAACTGCGAGCTGCAGCACCTCAGCCTCATTGGTAAGGTCTTCGATCTTCCCGTTCTTTTCCTTCAATGCAATCCTCAGCTCCCCAATCTCACTGTCCATTTTACCATTGCAGTTCTCCAGTGTCTCAATCTTGGACATCAGTTTCCCCGCTTCAGCCTTCTCAGCATCCAGTGCTTTCTGAACTGAATTCTTCTCGCTCTGCAGGCGTGAATGCTTGGTATCTAGTTCATCAGAGGATGCTTGGAGCTGTGACATGGAAACATGAAGCTCCTCCAACTCGGCCCTCAGCTTAATGGTTTGAGCATCCTTCTCACGTGTTGCTCCCTCGGCTGCTTCCTTGTCAGCCTGAATTTCCTCCAGCTTCCTGTTGAGGCTCTCCAATTCCTTCATGATTTCAGTCTTCTCAGCGTTGAATGCCTTGGACGCAACCTCCTTTGCCTTCACCAACACACCCAATTCCATCCTGAGCCTCTCAACCTCTGCTGCAGACATGCTGTGCTTCTTCTCTGCTGCTGCAACCTCTGATTGGAGCTTATCACTTTTGCCGTTCAACAGATCAAACTCCTTCTTCTTTGCCACCACTTCAGCCTCTAAACCCCCTGTCTTAGTCACAGCCAATGCAAGCTCTGTTTCCAAAGACGCCACCCTCCCATCCACTTCCGCCTTCTTGGATCCCAGCACCTTCAATTCCTCCACCTTCGCCTTCAACTTCCCTTCCATTTCAACCCGGTACGCCTCCATCGCTTCCTTGAATTCCTGGAAGCTCCTCTCCACATCTGCCTTCTGGCCCAAGACCACCCGAACAGCCTCCTTCGTTTCCTCCAATTCCTTCACGAGATCGCCGTTCTGACCGAGCAGCACGGAGTTGTTGCCCTCCAACTCTGCCATCACGGCCGCCAAGCTGGAGACCTTGTTGGATATGGACGCCACCTCCGCCTCCTTCACCTGGAGAAGCTTCAGGAACCGGGCCTTCTCCCCGGCGGCCGCCTCAAGGCCCGCGTTGGCCTCCTCCTTGGCGCCCGCCTCGAGCGCGGCCCTGGATTCAGCGAGGCGGAGGGAGTCCTGGACGGCGGCGAGGCGCGCGCGGAGCGCGGAGGCCTCCTCGGCGGCGGCGCGGAGGGGCGCGGCGAGGGCGGCCCGCGCGACGGCGCGCTCGGCGGCGTCGAGCGCGTCGCCGTCGGCGGAGATCTCCTCGAGGCGCGCCGTGAGCGCCGCGACCTGGCCGCGGCGCTCCACCGCCTCCTTGAGGAGCATGGAGTTGAGCGTCTTGAGCTGCTCCGCCTTGCGGTCGTGCTCCGGCGACGAGTCCCGCTTCTCCTCCATCACGGGCGCCGGGGCCGGCGCGACCTGGTGGCCGTTGGCGGCGGCGGCGGCGGACTTCTTCTTGGCCATGGTTGGTTATCCTAGGGTTCGCGTGTGGCTGAAATGTGACGGGCTCCGGCGCGGATTTATCAAGCGGCAGCGTCCCGCTGACCTGTGGGCCCGAGTGCCCTTGGCCCACATGGCTGCGAGAGAAAGTGGTGGTGGGTCCGCGGGCGCGAGGTGCTGCGAGACGACCGTTGGGTGGGCGAGAGAGTTTGAAATGGAAGGAAACGGACGGCTGAGATGCGCCCTAGCCCGTGGGCTTATCGCGTGCTGCGGCCGCATTGAATCGGAGACCAGGAAATGCGTGTGTGATGCACGGCGAAAGGGCGGCCGTGTCAGTCAGGTACGAGATTCGAATCTCCGGTGCGTGGGTCGCTCTTATTTTCTGCCCGTTTCCTTTTGGTTGAGATAACTGAGGAGATAAATTTTACTTTCTGTCTCTTTTTTTTAGATGTACTCCGTATTTACTTTTTGTTTCTTTTTCCTTGATGTATTCTCGAAATCTAGCTTGGTCATTTTCTTTGAGAGGTCTAGGTTGCTGATTTTTTTAGACCGTGGTACATATTGTGGAGTGAGCTGACGCTTACATCATAAAGGACCGTGCTAATAAAAGCACATGCACTAGATTAGCTTTTCGACATAATATGGTAACTAAGCTTCGTCGCATCCACTTAAATTTCTTTTGGTTTTCAAACTTGTTATCTCTTAATCAGTAAATCAAATTCAGATCCGTTTCACGGTTGGCTTTGTCGCATCTTTCAAACTAGATTTCATATTGATATGTTTTGACAATGTTTTTTTTTCGACTCTAATTGCTAGATTATAGTCACCAGGTTAAAATCGAATTGTTGTCTGGTTTTTTGAACTTTGTTTCTTACTGATGTAAGCCTTTGACAAAGTTAATGACATATTTACGTGTAGAGTGGATCGAATACTTACTCTCTCGATCGACATGTAGATCATTGCTATGACCAAAAAATATGTAAACAATTTATGATAACTGTGTATAATTTGGGTGATGACTGTTAATTGTCAGTACGGTAACTGCAGTATTATAACATGGTAACCTGCAATGAAAAAGTTCGTCAAAACAATATTAAGATGAGATCTTGTTTTAAAGTACTCGTCGAGACGAATCCAGCGGTGAAAACAGATCATCAATAATATTAACGGTTTAGAACATAATTAATTTTGAATTTTCGGATCTTGAAAATATTTCTTACTTGGCATGTATGCGTTGGTCCCGTCGTCCCTATAGAAAGGAATCCTAATTTCGCGCGCCTGGACGGAACTTGCCGTAGACGAAAGAGGACGCCCGGTGCAGTTCACCATGGCCATGGCCGTGCCCAATTTTGGCTACAGTGGATCCTAAATTGGGGAAGCTGCCACACTGCTCTGGCGGTGGGAATAGGAAGGCAGAGGACGGGTCGGGGCAGAGCGGGGAAGGCGTAGGGAGCCGACGACAGTGGAGTTGGTGGCCAACGGTCGTGGCGGGATCGACGACAGCGGTGGGCGGGAGAACGACCTGATGCTTTAGCGCGGCAATTGGGCTGCGAGCGGCCACGCATTGAATTTGGGGTAGTCCTATTGGTGAATGGTGATATATATTTGCATCACCAAAACAAAAAATATAGGGCATGCCCATAAAGTTTACATCACCGTTTAGGGATAGGTCATCTATTGAAGCAACAATTTTGCCGTTTGGTGATTAAAAAATAGGTTTTTGGGAGATGCCCTATTTTATGTCATCTACTGGACCCTGAAATTCCAGCACACACCTAACTCACCCCAGCGAATCTCCACCTCAAGACGGGGCATGGCAACTATCTGGTTCTCGGTGGACATCTCCGGATTACGATTGGGTGACCTAGGAAAGATGGGTGGATCTAGGCAAGGAAAAGAGGGATGCACGGGTCAATGAGAGGATTGATTAACGAGCGATTGAGGACGACCCTAATGGAGAACGTATCAGATTATCCGATATAACATGAAGTAAGCAATAGTCAATCACATATCTTAATAATGCAAAAAAAAGTGAATAAGGAGACCCGGCCACCTTCTCAGTGATGGTGTGCCATCCTGGATATGGCAGCGCAACAAACCTTTCTTTTCGGGGTGGCGATACTGGAAGTGGAGCGCGTCCTTAGGGCAAGTACAACGCAAAGGGCTTGAGTAGGTGCTCAAGAAAAAGAAATTAACTATTTCCCACTTTGGATTTGTGCTAGCGTCCGTGGATCCAATGCGTAGGCGCTTAATTTGCTAGCTTCTGCAACCGACTTCCTCTCTTATATCCATGTGAAGCGCCCGACGCCTTGATTTGCTTCGACTCAAAGGATAATCCTGGTATCTTCTGGGGGATAAAATTGCTGGGATTAGCATCCTTGCGCCTCCTCTAAGCGGCCACATTGTACGGTGCCCTTAAAATGGAAGACGGTAGCGATGACCCAGACGAGAGAAGTCACGGCCCTTGAAGTGGAAGGCGACACCGTCCTAGAGGGTGAGGTGGAGGAGACCTTCAAATCAGGGGGGACCGGGGAGGTGGTGCCATCAGTAGGGGAAGGGGGATGGCAGGTTGAGGAGGAGAGAATAAGGGCAGCGACATCATTCTAGGGAATTGCCACATGAGAGAGATGAGGGATGGAGGGAAGTATATTGGAACGGGCTCGCAGGAGGGGAAAGTCGTGCGTGTGTGGGTTGTGTTGGCTGTTTTTCTTACTCCTCACCCCGGCTTCTCGCTGGTTTGTATCACGTTGCAGGTGCGAGATGTGAACGAAGTACGACCATCACCACCGATTTCACCTGATAATAGTAAAAGAATGCTTTAAGTATTTAGGAATTGTTTAAAACTCGGTCGACTTAGATTTAACCAAATCTCAGTCATTTCTAGACAATTACATCTCATGTGTAACTCTTAGTCTAACACGAATTACGATGCAAATCCGACGATTAAAGAGTCGTCTAAGTTGAGAATTAACTAAATCTCAGTCAGCTACATATTGTTGCAAACCATGTGAAACTCTGAGACCAGCATGAATCGCGACACAAAATACAACGGTTGAGAGGCTGGTTGATATTTACGTGCACATTTTCTCAGTTACACACAATTGGAGCTCTTGTGCAACTGTCATGGCAACACGAATCACGCCGCAAATCTAATGGGTAAATGGGCAACTGAGATTTAGTTATTTCTCATGTGACTTAGAATTAGTGAAATCCGGCCTTTTCTTTCTCCTTCTCGACAGCTCCCCCTTCTCCTCCCCTTGGGAATCGTGTCAGCCATGCCGGGGCGATCTGATGGCCTTCACGGCGGCGCTGCCGGCCAGAGGGTGCTGACGAGACACGCCGGAATTAGGGCTATATATATATTAGACCCAATAAAGGTAGGATTAGTTATGAGTCGTGGCGTTCTGCTGGTCATCGGCTTCATGCCGTATAGTTGTGCTGGGTCCTCCGAGCCGGGCCAGGTCTAGCTGTTGTTTCTGCTTCTCATGGCGGTGCTCCCATGGTCGGGGCCGGAGGTGATGAGGAGCGAGGACAACCGCAACTCCTTCAATAAGGTATGCGTTGGCTCGGCTTCAGCCGTGGAGCCAGTTATGTAGATTTCCTCTGCGCGTAGCGGCAGCCATGGGGGAAATGGCAGTCTGGCGTGTACAGCTCCGGCGGCAAGCTGTGTTGGAGTTGGAATACCGTCTTATGGAGCTCAATCTCGACGGTCCTCGTTTGCCGGCCGACTCCGATGGCCAACTAGTGGCCACGTGCTCGCCAGTGATGCTTTCCGGCGCTTCTTCAACCTCCATGCGGAGGCCCTCTTTGCGGCTCGTTGTGGCGCCCCACGTCTACTCGGTGCCAAGTGGAGTCGGCCCTGACACCGATGAAGATGGCCACAACTCGAGCGCTCTGATCTGCGGTGGCGGAGGCGGAGGACGGGATCACATTACTCATTTTCATTTCAGGGTCCTCTTTGTAAATGTTTTTTAGGTGTCTGGTTGTTATTTATGTTTTCTTGCTGGCTCCTGCTGTAACTTGTTCCCACCATTGATAATGGTATCCGGGCCCTTCGGGGCCTCCCCTTGTTCAAAAAAAATATGTTTTAGTAAAAAAATTATTAGTTAAGAATTTTAAGATTTTTTTATTAGTTAATAGTTTTTAGAAAAAAAAGAGAACGGAACGAAAACCGCCAGAACAAAAATCGCGATGGAAGGACGAAGGCAATGAATCAATGTGATATCGCTAATTCCGGGGCAGCGCTGAGCGTCCCTCGGGGGATCCCGCACTCCGATCCCCCGGGTGGAAAGCCGTCCGATGGAACCCTCTGTGTGGCCATTGGATCCCGCTACGGCACCTCGTTGCATGCAGAAAAGTAGGAACGTCGCTTTTGCATGTGGACCCAGTCTCCCAAAAGCCCAAACCGCAGCATATTTTGACTTTTCTCTTGCAGAAAACAACGTGCATGGGCATGACCCGCGCATGGCCCAAATTCTCCGGCACGCCTCATCGAAGAACAACCCTCGCTCGATCCAGCCCAGCTGATTGGTTCGGTTGTTGCCAGAAAAGAAAAGAATAAGAAGAGAGAGATCGACTAGGTCTAACACGTACAGGCCAAGGAAAGAAAATAGATTAGGAAAGATTTTTTTTTTTGTGTCTAGCACGTACAGGTCAACAGCAATTGTTTTGTCTTGTAGCAAAAACGGTTCGATCACAAAATAGAAAAAAATTACATCAGGCATAGACCTCACCGGAGACGTTGTACGAAAAAATTTGTTCTATTGAAGCAAATTCGACTTGCAAAACCACAGAAGCAAAAAAATTGTGAATTGCAAACATCGTAGCAACAAAAATCTTCCAGCGAGGTCCTCGGATGAAACTTAAGATGCAAATTAGTAGAACAATTATAGCAACAAAATTCCTCTTGTGATGCAAATCCACCCAACGTATGAACGTATGATGCAGAAATCAGCTCCCTGTCCTTGGTGTGTCATCGGTGATCCGCCTATTGCCCGGTGAGCACCACCATGAAAGTGTCGTGCCCCGGACGATTGCAGCACCGCCGATCGATAATAGGCGGCGCCGCCTTGCTGCACGGATAGTGCTGAGCGTCCCTCGGGTGTCTGGGGCAAAAATCTCCCGGGTCCTCCTACTGACACGTGTCCCTCTTCCTGACCCCCAAATTCCCCCAATCCCGCTTTTGCTCCTATGAAGCAAAAACGGCTCGTTTGTAATAAGAATTTTTTCCTATTGTAGCAAATGTCCAATTTCCCCCAAAATCCCGCAAATGCTTCTATGAAGCAAAAACGGTTCACTTGTAATAAGAATTTATAATATTATAGCAAATGTCCAATTTCCTTCCAAATCCCACAAAATGCTTCTACGGAGCAAAAAGTTTCATTTGTAACATTTTTTTGTGATATTGTTGCAAATGCTTCTATGAAGAAAAAAAAAATGCTTATACCGATATTGTTTGCAGCACCGTCGCCGCTGCCTTGCAGCACCTGGCCTTGCCTGTGGTTGCACCGGAGAGCACACCGGAGACCTCACCGGAGATCTCATAGCAACAAAATTATGCTATAGTAGCAAAAATCGTCTTTGTCGGAGACTCGCTGAAGACATCGTAGTGTTGATGACCAATTTTGGCTTACAAGGAGGTGTCACCAAGATGATCTCAAATGAAAATATAATGTGAACAAAAGTTGTGCGTATCGTCGAGACAACCAACTTTGGTTTTTGGATCATCTCGATCTGAGGTCATATGCAACTTGTGGAGCCAAAATACTGTGGGCGCCTTACCTTAGACATGGTCTGTCCTTGGGCGCGCACACAGGGTGTTGGGCGCAGGCAGGTCGCCTGACCACAGACACCGTCTGCCCTCGGGCGCGTGTCATCCGGAAAGACTAAAAAACACATTGAATTGCTTTCGACTGAATTTGAAGGGTCCAGATGAAGTCAAATGGAAAAATGCATAAAATGAAAGTTCTTCGTTTTTTCGAGACGAACAACTTTGTGAGATTTTGATCCGAGGTCGGTAACTGCGTCAAAAATGACCCGCAAGTTGTAGACCGAATAGTTTTGGAAGGTTCGAGTCAGACCATCCGAATTGGACCCAAATTAGGGTTTTTGACGTGAATCCAAACCTTTTACTTGCACGGGAAGTCCAGCCGCCCTTATATACGAGGGTGCCGGCCGATTGAACAACACACAATCGTCAAACACAAAACCAATCTACTTTTGTCTATTTCGCATCATTTTCTACCTCTGTCATTGCTTTTGTTCGTCGACGTTCTTCGTCAAGGAGGATTTTGATCTGCGAGCCCAAGGTCGACGCGAAGTGACCTAGGGCAGCCGATCGCCGCCGTGCGTCCAGACGGGGTCTCTCCTGGGCGTGTGGGGTGTCGGGTTCCAAAAGCGCCCGCCGGATTGTCTTGCGTATCGCGCTTCCGGCGAGCCTCCCGCGGAGTGAGTTGCGGAGCATCTCCCTCGACGCCGCGGGTACACGTGACGTGTTCGTGTGTCAACACACTTTTTGGCGACTCCGCTGGGGACGATTCAATCTATAAATTGGACAACAATGACCAATTCCAAGACCGACGCCGCCGGTATCAATACCGACAACATCATCAAGCCTACCATTGAAGACCTGTCGGAAGAACAACGCCAAGGCCTAGAGGCGTGGAAGAAGAAGAGGAGCGAGGAGTTTGAGGTGCTGCGACTCAAGCGGGAACAAGAAGACCAAGAACTGTACTTGGCCAGCTTCAAGATAGATCGGCAAGGGCTGACCTCGCCGACCAAAGAGCCGGAGTTCGTACCTCTCGACCTCAACATCGAAAAACCTGCTGTAAGCAGTTCTCTTTTTTCTCCTGCACAAATAGCTGAAATCCAGAGTCATGTTAATGATGGAACTAGTAAAATTTATGATGTAATCTTGGAGCGAGATAATGCTAAAAACAATATACCTCCGCCTAAACCATCGGTGCCGTATGTGCCGATGAATCCGTATCATGTCCAAAGTGATCCAATTATTCCTGCGCCGGAGTTCCATACACCACTCAGGAATATCCCTTATTCAGCGACACCGCCGAATTCGGGTTCACGTTTCCCTCATACTAGCATGACGCCGAATGTTAATTCGGCTCTCGTAGCAAATCTACCGTCGGCAGGTTCATCCACGATAGAAGAGAGATTAGCCAAATTCAAGGAAGATTTAGATCAAGTTTTCTTTGAAAAATATGGAGTCAAAACAGCCAGTCGAGTTTATCATAAACCCTACCCTGAATATTTTGATGCTTTGCCATATCCTCAAGGCTACAAGGTGCCTGATTTTGCTAAATTTAGCTGGGTAGATAGCAAAACGACTTGGGAACATGTTAGCCAATATTTAGCACAGCTCGGAGAAGCTGGCAATAGCGATGAATTAAAAGTGCGCTTGTTTCCTTTGTCTTTAACTGGTACCACTTTCTCATGGTTTTCTGCTTTACCTTATGGTTCTATTAATACTTGGTTTCATTTAGAAAAGAAATTCCATGAGCATTTTTACAGCAGTGATAATGAACTTAAGTTATCACATCTTACATCGGTTAGGCAGAAACATGATGAGTCGGTCACCGATTATGTCAAAAGATTTAGTGATACTAAAAACCGATGTTATAGTTTAGTGATAACTGAGAGGGACATGCAGACTTGGTGCTTAATGGTTTAAGAACTCACATAAAAGAGAGAATTGAAGGTTACGAGTTTTTAAATGTTAGCCAAGTTTTACAAAGAGCTTTGGCTCAAGAGAGCCGAAGCAAAGAAACAAGAGATATGCATAGGTCCAAATCTGACCGTCCCCATCTCCACATGGTAGGTTACAACAGCGAAAATTCGGACGATGAGGCCGATGTATATGCTGCTGAGTTTGTTTGGCCATCAAAGACCAAACCGTATACATGTGAAGCTTTAAAGCCGACTCGCAAGGGTCGTGAGGATGATATGGTGTTCAGCTTTGACGTTGGTAAATGTGATAGAATTTTTGATGTCATGCTTAAGGATAAACATATTCGCATTTCTCATGCTTTACCGCCGTTTGATGAGTTAAAACGGCGTGCATATTGCAAGTATCATAATTCATTTTCTCATGCTACTAACGACTGCAATGTTTTTCGACGACAGATACAATCGGCCATCAATGATGGACGATTGAGTTTTTCTGATATGCAAGTCGATAAGCAGCCTTTCCCCATAAACACCATCGAGCTGCAGGAGAAAAAGGTGCTAATTCGGCCAGAGGCGGCCGGATCTGTTAACAAAGCTAATGTCGTTATTGGTGAGCCCAGGAACAGGAAGGACAACGACAAAGCTGCAAGGAGAGAAGTGGTGCTGGACAAGCAAGCTGGGGGCAAGGAGGTGCTGAAGATCACTATCAAGAACACCGCACCCGGGGGTCAAGCACCAGCACAAGAGGGTATTCGTGCTAGATTCATCAAGCCGAAGAGCCCAGAAGTTGGCAAGTGGAACAAGAATGAGGCGAATGCACGATACAAGAAGATCAAACCAACATTCGACATGTTGCTAAACAAGTACACGCGCCAAGCTGCCGGTTCGTACTGTGAAGTAACCTAGGCGGAAACGATACCCTCGTTGGAGGGATCGGGTTCGTGTTATATGAGGTGGGAATAGCTCCCACCGTGGCTGACACGGTTGTACCGTATAGATTGGTATACTATACCATATCTATACAGTATATGTATTACATACTCCGATAGCCCCCCTTAATCTAAACTGCCTGCAGGTTTAGATTACGCCTAAACTCACGAAGACTAGCAACAGGAAGAACTTTAGTAAATCCATCAGCCACTTGATCTTTGCTTGATATGAACTTGATCTCAAGATTTTTGCTTGCCACTCTTTCACGAACAAAGTGAAAATCAATTTCTATGTGCTTGGTACGAGCATGAAAAACTGGATTTGCAGACAAATAGGTAGCACCCAAATTGTCACACCATAAACATGGTTTTTCCTTTAGTTTTACGAGCCTTATACTCAGCTTCGGTGCTTGATCTTGAGACAGTAGGTTGTTTCTTGGCATTCCAAGAGACAAGATCTGGTCCAACAAATATAGCAAACCCTCCTGTGGAACGTCTATCATGAGGACATCCAGCTCTATCTGCATCTATAAAAGCACTCAACAAAGTACAAGAAGACCTTTGAAAAGTTATTCCAAGCTTTATAGTGGCACGGACATATCTCAAGATCCTTTTGACCGCAGTCCAATGTGATGTCAAAGGTGCATGAAGATATTGACAAACTTTATTTACCGAAAAGGACAAATCTGGCCGTGTCAAGGTAAGATATTGAAGAGCACCCACAATACTCCTATACCGTGTGCTGTTTTCAGAATCAAGAGGCTCACCATCGGTCAAAGACAATTTATCAGTGGATGAGAGAGAGGAGTAGGGGCCGTCTTACACTCAAGCATACCGACTCGAGTAAATAAATCTGTAGCATATTTTGTTTGTGTGAGTAGAAGACCATCTTCACGCTTGTGCACTTCAATCCCTAGGAAGAAGTGTAGATCACCGAGATCCTTAATAGCAAAGTGAACATTGAGTTCCTTGAGCAAGACTGCAATGGCCTGATCAGATGAGCTTGTAACAATGATATCATCCACATAAATCAGAATATAAATAATAACATCTGACTTGTGATAGAGAAACAACGATGTATCAGCTTTGGAGGATATAAAACCAAGATCATGAAGTTTGGAGCTCAAACGAGAGAACCATTCACGCGGGGCTTGTTTGAGACCATCACTAGTAGGAGAATGCCATTCTGTGGCGCACCAAAAAATGTTTCTGTGGCGCATGGTCGGTGCGCCACAGAATCCTCGCTATAAAAATATTATTTCTGTGGCGCACGGAACCATGCGCCACAGAAAGTAGACAATTCTGTGGCGCACCTCCAGAAATGCGCCACAGAAATATTTTCCATGCGTCACAGAAATAATTTTGATTATTTGCTGTATTTGACAATAATGTATCTGTGGCGTACTTTGTTCGTGCGCCACAGAATATGGTGCGCCACAAAATTATTTACCATGCGCCACTAAATTATTTGCCGTATATATTATCGATTATTTGCTGTATTATCGATTATTTGCTGTATTTGACAATAATACATGTATATTACAGTATTTATACAGAAAATAATAGAAACAGTAATATATTTTGACACGGTATTAAAACAGACAGATAAATATGTCATCACATCACTTAGAGCCCGAGATACATACATATATAGTACAAGCATATGCATTTAACATTGGCATATGAATTGGGATAAGTCATAGTACAAGCATATGCATTTAACATTGGCATATGCATGAAAATAAAACAATAGTCTTAACCAAGTACAGTGGAAACATCAGTCTACATAGTTAAGTGGACAAGTCAACATAAAACATAGTACGGAAAGAAGTGGACAAGTCGCTCTATGGGTCGTCGTCCCTATTCAGCTGAGCCCAGAACATCGGATCTGCGGGTCATCAGTGTCCTCGCTCCCCCACGGCTGACCCGAAAGAGTGCGGAACGGAGGTATGCCGTCCCGCCTATTCACCTCGACCCAGTGCCTAGGGTCGCTGTGGTGATAAGCATCGGGGTTTGGCGGCCCGAACATCCGTAGTAGCTGCTGCTCCGACTCCTGCCACTCCTGGTGTCGCTGCTGCTGCCGCTCCTCCGACGCCTGCTGCTGCTCCTGCTGCCGCTTCTGCCGCCGCTGCTCAGAGTCGAAATCCCAGTCCTTCTCCCATTCCTCCTCCTGCTGCTCCTCCTCCTGCTGCTCCTCCTCCTCCGCCCAGATCCCAAGAGAAGTGATGTCGTCGTTAGTAGGACCGGCGCCGTGGAAGGACCGGTGCCGTACGAAGGACCAGCACCGTCAAAAGGACTAGCGCCGAACTGCTGGTAGGACATCAAGTTTGGCTCGTTCTGCAGGAGATGCCTCACATACGGGTCGTCCTGGGGGCGTGCGTTGCGATGTGCGAACTGCGCCTCAGCCAACCAGTGCTCCTTCTCCTTGGCCATTTCCACCTGTCTGATCCCATCCGGTATGTACTCATTCACACGGTGGCGATCCGCTGGGTAGTTCAGATCCTTATTTTTCTTCTTATCACCGTACTCGTGTACGGCGAAATAATCATAGGCGCGCGCCGCCTCCTCCGCTGTATTAAACTGCCCAGCCCAGTGCTTCCTTTTGTTGATATGGATCTGACATCCATACACGTACCGACCAAGCTTCTTCCTATAGCACGCCCTCACACTCCTAAACCCGGCCATTCCGTGAAACTAAAACATATTAAAAACAAATTCATTAGAATAAAAAAACTACACAACTATATACTACAAACTACACAATGTGGAAATTACACAATATAAACCAATGAACAGAACTAAAATTATTTTTAGCAAAGTCATGCCAAAATTATATTCATGCATGTAGGGACATTGATCAAACATGCAAAAGTATAACTAATACATCTTGATCCGATGAATAATTTGGTCCATTTTTATTTAACCCTAATACATCACGAATAATATCACTAATACATCTCCTCTCCCATGCATGAACCTCTCAAACTAACTTCGACCGGGTCCTGAGCCGCGGGGTGCTGATGAAAGATCGATATGTCGACTAGAGGGGGGGGGGGGTGATTAGGCGACTACCAAATTTTAATTCTTTTTCGATTAATTAGGGCTTAAGCAAAGTGAAACAAGGTTGACTAGATGTGCACTAGGTGATCGCAATCTATGTGAAACAAGCAAGGTAAACAACGTAGCGGAAGCAACAAGTAAAGGATAGAAATAACCGCAAAGTGGAGACACGGAGATGTTTCCCGTAGTTCCTTCCCAAGGGAAGTACGTCTACGTTGGAGGAGTGTGGAGCCACCTAGGGGCTCCAATAGCACGGATGTGCTCACTCTATTCTCCGTGAGCTTTACCCGTGGGGGTTCGGCTCATTCACTATGAGGTCACCTTGATAGCGTTGACCAAGCCGGTACACAAAGGTCGGGGAACTCCACAATGAGTTGGAGCCTCCCAACAATGCCTCGGACTTCCTCCGAGACTCACAAAGGCACCTCGAGTTACAAGCAACCCAAGATGCAAGTTCCACACGGATAGTGTGGGGGGATTTGGATTTGAAATTCCTTCGGTGGAGACGTAGATCTAGACCTCCTATGACACTCCTCAAAGAATCAAGGCGATTGGGTGGTTGGAGTGGGAGATCTAGTAGTTTGAAGCTTTGGCAACAATGGGGATTCAATTCTAGTAGCTCAAAATATCCCAAGGTAGGAGAAGGGGTTTAAATACCCCTCCCTTCGTTCTTCCCGTTGGGTGGCAGAAAACCATGCCAGCGGTACTACCGCTGGAACAAGCGGTGGTACCGCTGGGATCTTCTCAGCAGCAGCACGGGCAGTCAACGGTCGTCTTCCTTCTTCACGCAGCCCACGCCCCCGGTACCAGGTGGTACCGCTCGAGGTACCGCCCGAGGTACCGGACAACGCCTCCGAACGCTGGAAACAGCGGTACTGGCAGCGGTACTGGAACCAGCCATTCCACCTCAGCGGTACCGGCTGGTACCGCTGGGGTACCGCTGGTGGTACCGCTCAAGCGATCAGAACCCAAAAACAGCGGTACCCGCGGCGGTACCCGCAGCGGTACTGCCACTGCAGTGCAAATTCCTGGGGGCTGGCGGTACTACCGCCTATCCCAGCGGTAGTACCGCCCCCTGGCAATGTTCCATCAATTTGTAGAGAATCGCTGCGCGAATGCAATGACAACATTCATAAGACCTGTTCAAACTTGTATAAAACTGTTAGATACAAACTTTGTATTATCATCAACATCAAAACATGATTAAGAGCGACAATGCTCTTTCAATCTCCCCCTTTTTGATGATTGATGACAATACAATGATTTGCTACAAATGGTTCGAAAAATTTAGACGGAGCTCCCCCTAGATATGTGCACTACTCAAGAGTAGTCTTTGAACATCCAAAAATGCACATCAACTAGGATCAACACTCCCCCTAGATTTTTCAAGCCATGCAAGATAGATTATATAGCATAAAAGAACACATCTTGCAACTAACATAGATAGTTCAATACCAACAAACGAAGTTTAAACATGTCTTACACCATGCATAACGAGGTACTTGAAGCGATAAAAAAAAACAAAGTTCACAAGCTTATAAGAAACAAAGAGAACACCAAAGCTTGTAACTTAACCCATGCAAATCCCCGATAGACCTAATAGATATCTCTCCCCCTTTGGCATCAAGACACCAAAAAGGGAGAAATCGATGCTAACGACCCAACTAAGATCAAATGAAGATCAACTCCTCATAAGGAGGAGGGCGGTGGCCTAGGCCACCATGTATGAGCAATTATCAACCCAAAACCGCGAAGATATATCTTGGGTTCAAGGCCAATACTCATCGTTTAAGCACAATTTGTCACCGGAGTGACCGAATGAAGCACGAATTGTCTATGTGCGCATAATAGAAGTAGTGTTGACTCATGAGTTGAGCTACACTCCCCCTATTTCCATGCATGCATCTAAACTAGTTACGATGTCTACTATGGGTACTTGTGCAAGGCGGTCAAGCAAAGTTGCTCGCATCAATGACATTTAGTTCATTCCTCAACTCTCGAAATCTTGGTTCATCAAGGGCCTTCGTGAAGATATCCGCAAGTTGATCCTTGGTTCCTACAAAAGAAAGGTCAATGTTGCCCCTCTCCACATGCTCCCGGATGAAATGATGACGGACTTCAATATGCTTCGTCTTGGCATGTTGCACGGGGTTGTGGGCGATCTTGATAGCACTCTCATTGTCGCAAAAGAGGGGCACCTTCGTGAGGTTAATACCATAATCCTTCATAGTTTGCACCATCCATAAGAGTTGAGCACAACAACTTGCGGCGGAGATGTACTCGGCTTCGGTGGTGGAGAGAGCAACACAATTTTGCTTCTTGGAAGACCAACACACCAAGGAGCGGCCAAGAAATTGACAACTCCCGGATGTAGACTTCCTATCCTTCTTCTCTCCGGCATAATCAGCATCCGAATACCCCATAAGATGAAAGCTTGAACCCTTGGGATACCAAAGACCAAAGTTTGGGGTATGAAGCAAATATCGAAAGATGCGCTTAACCGCCACTAAGTGGCTCTCTTTGGGAGCCGCTTGATACCTTGCACACTTACCCACACTAAACATAATATCCGGTCTAGATGCACAAAGATAAAGCAAAGAACCAATCATAGAGCGATAGAGTTTTTGATCGACATCGTTACCCTCGGTGTCGGTGTGGAGGTCGACGGAGGTGGACATGGGTGTCTTGTAAGGTTTGAGCTCCGTCATCGTGAACCTCTTGAGCATGTCTTGGGTATATTTGGCTTGATTGATGAAGGTACCTTCCCTATATTGCTTCACTTCAAATCCTAGGAAGTACTTCAACTCCCCCATCATGGACATCTCAAATTTGCTTGTCATTAGCTTTGCAAACTCATCATTGAAAGCATTGTTAGTAGAACCAAAAATGATGTCATCTACATAGAGTTGGCATATGAAAAGATTGCCACCCACCTTCTTGGTAAAGAGGGTGGGGTCAATAACACCAACTTGGAATCCACGGTCTACAAGAAACTCTCGAAGGTGCTCATACCACGCACGTGGGGCTTGTTTAAGGCCATAGAGTGCCTTGTCGAGCTTGTAAACATGGTCCGGATGGTTGGGATCCTCAAACCCGGGAGGTTGCTTAACATATACCAACTCATTAATAGGACCATTAAGGAAAGCACTTTTAACATCCATTTGTTGCAATTTAAAGTTATGATGAGATGCATATGCAAGCAAGATGCGAATAGATTCAAGACGAGCAACGGGGGCATAGGTTTCACCGAAGTCAACACCTTCGACTTGAGAGTAGCCTTGTGCCACCAATCTTGCCTTGTTTCGAATGACAATGCCGTTCGAATCTTGCTTGTTCTTGAAGACCCATTTGGTGCCGATGACGTTCTTGCACCCATTTGGCCTTGGCACCAACTTCCACACCTTGTTGCGCTTGAAGTTATTGAGTTCTTCATGCATGGCATCAATCCAATCATGATCTTCAAGAGCTTCATACACCTTCTTGGGCTCGATGAAGGACACAAAAGCATGGTTGGTGCTAAAGCTTGCCAATTGTTTTCTTGTGACGACCTTGCTTTGGACACCTCCAAGAACTTTGTCCAATGTATGCTCTAAGCGAGTTAATTTTTGCTCTCTTCGCAATTCTCTTCTCTTCTTGGTCTCCTCCGAAGTTTCTTGAGAGATGACTTGATCATTTCCTTCATCATCGGAGTCATGTGCATTGTTTTGATCTTGAGCTTGATCTTGATGTGGACCACCTTGATCTTGTTCTTGATCATTGTCGTGTGCACCATCTAGAGCTTGGTCTTGAACATCAAGTTGTGGAGAGGAACCACTAGGTTGATCTTGTTCTTGACCATTGTCGTGTGCACCATCTAGAGCTTGGTCTTGAACATCAAGTTGTGGAGAGGAACCACTAGGTTGATCTTGTTCTTGACCTTGCTCACTTGTTTGAGGGCTCGGAGTTTGTTCTTGGTTACGGGGAGGATCTTGAGTTGGTGATGGTATGACTTGAGGAGGAGCTCGAGGAGGATCTTGAACTTGAGGAGGATCCTCTTCAATGGGACGAATGTCCCCAATTGCCATCCTTCTTAGAGCGAGCTCCATAGGTACATCACCTACAACATTAGGATCAACTTGCCCCACTTGGGAGCCATTATCCTCATCAAACTTCACGTCACTAGATTCTTCAACTTGACCGGTGGTCTTGTTGTAGACTCTATAGCCGTGAGAGTTTGTGGAGTAACCAACAAAGATGCCCTCTATAGATCTAGTCTCAAACTTAGATAACCGGTTACCTTTCTTGCGAATGAAGCACTTGCATCCAAAGACACGAAAATAAGAAAGATCCGGTTTCTTCCCAAGAAGAATCTCATATGGGGTCTTGTTCAATAGCTTGCGGAGATATAACCGATTTGTTGCATGACAAGCGGTGGAGATGGCTTCGGCCCAAAAGTTGAACGGAGAAGCATACTCCGCAATCATGGTCCTAGCCGCATCCATAAGAGTCCGGTTCTTCCTCTCCGCAACACCATTTTGTTGAGGGGTGTATGGAGTGGAATATTGATGAGCAATACCCTCTTCACTAAGAAACCCCTCCACGGTGTAGTTCTTGAATTCGGACCCATTATCACTTCGAATTGTCATGATCTTCTCTTGATATTGACGTTGAGCCATGTTGATGAAGTCAATGACTCTTTGTTGAGTCTCACTCTTCTTCTTGAAGAAATAGACCCATGTGTATCTTGAATAGTCATCAACAATCACCAAGCAATACTTCTTCCCACCAAGACTATCATAAGATAATGGACCAAATAGGTCCAAATGAATGAGCTCAAGAATCTTGTCGGTGGTAATCTTCGTCTTTGATGGATGGGCTTCTCCATGTTGCTTTCCTAGAACGCATGATCTACACACACGATCTTTGGAAAACTTAATATCGGTTAGTCCAAGAATGTGATCACCACTTTGAAGATCATGGAGTGTTCTCATATTGGTGTGGGCTAGTCGGCGATGCCAAAGCCAACCCACATCAACTTTAGCCATTAGACAAGTCGCGGCCGACATGCTCTCTTTCGAGAAATCAAGCACATACATGCCGTACTCGACATGTCCAACAAAGACTACTTTAAGAGATCCCTTCACGGTGATGATCACACTCTCGTCATCAAAGTAACACCCATAACCACTTTTAGTAAGTTGATAGACGGAGAGTAAGTTGTAGCCAAGGGACTCAACGACAAGTACATTCTTGATAGAGACCTCTCTAGCAACAACGACCTTGCCTCGTCCCAATACCTTAAGCTCGCGGTTGTCACCAATTTTGACTCGTGAATATTGAGGTAGAGGAGGTTCAATATCATCCACCAAGTCAATGCGTCCGGTCATGTGTTGGGATGCGCCACTATCCACCGTCCATCGACCCGCACCGGACGCCGCACCCTACAAGGAATCAAGACTTCGATTTAGGTACCCATTTTTCGATGGGTCCTTTCTTGTTAGTCACAAGGGTCTTTGGAACCCAAATAGTCCAATGATAATCATCACCATAAGAAGTGCCAACATATTTAGCATAAACATGACCATCTTTAGATTTCATAAGAACATAAGATGGGTTATATTTGCCGGCAAAGTCATTATGGGTAGGAAGGTCCCTTGTGACCTCACTACCCACAACGGTGTTGGTCTCCTTCTCTTTAGCCAACTCCCCCTCCTTCACAAAGATAATAGCTTTTGAAGAGGGAGAAGGCTTCTTCTTCTTGTTGTTCTTCTTCTTTGACTTGGTAGAGAAACCAAGTCCTTCTTTCCCAATTTGATCCTTTTGGTTACTCAAAAGGTCATTGAGATTCTTTTCTCCTTGGGCACAAGCCAAAATGCCCTTCTCAAGTTGAGATTTCAACCTAGCATTCTCTTCAGCAAGATTAGCATGCTCACAACAATAATAGATTTAGCAACAATTTCATTTGATGTGGATGCAATAACTTCTTTCACTTGTTGACCTAGGAATTGATCATGAGACTTCTCAAGTTTGGCAAAAGACTCTTTGAGGGTTTTGAGTTCCTCATCAAGTCTCTTGTTTTCCTTCTCAAGTCTAGCATGTTCAATGCCTAGCTCAAGCTTCTCATTCTTATAGACTTTAGAAGTAGCAAGAGCATGTTCATGATCCTTTTTAACTCTAGACATGTCAATAGCATAGGATTCCTCGGAATTAGATAGGGCCTCCTCAAGAGACCTTCTACGAGTTTGCTCTTTTTCAAGAGCGATAGAGAAATCCGCTATCTCATTAGCATAGTCAACCTCACGGTTTGCCATGCCCGAAATGATCTCCTCCTTTTGATCTACAAGAGAGTTAGTTTCCTCAAGTTGCTCCAAAAGAGCATCAACATTCACTTTATCTTCTCCTTAAGATTAGCTAGCCATAAGTCCACCTCATTTGGACTTTGGGGCTCCTTCACAACATTCTCTACACAATCCAATAAGGAAGGATGTAGAGGTAATAGGTTTGGTAGAAGGAGTTACCGAGGTGGCTTTTGCCATGAGACATGTGTAGGGAATGGACTCATTCTCATTGGGGGATTCAAATAGGGATGACGGTGTAGAGGAAGGTGTAGCTATGGCAATGCGAGCGGTAGCTCCAACTTCATCTTCATCTTCATCACCGGACATGTATTCTTCCAAAACTTTTCTATCTTGAACACACAAGGCATTGACTACCCTCTTCTTCACGTAGTTCTTGTTGCCGATGCCCTTGGACTTGTCTTTTCTCACAAGCTTGCCATTGTGGTCCTCTCGATTCTCCCAAGGACAATCGGCAATGTAGTGATTGAGATTACTACAATTATAGCAAGTCTTTGGACGGTCTCCTCTTGGTCTTGCAACGAAGTTCTTCTTAGCAAAAGGTCTTGACGAAGATCTCTTGGAACGGTTGCCCCAAAAGGCTCTTGAAGCAAGGGCCATGTGCTCATAATATTCTTGCTTGACGTCCTCCGATCCTCCTCTTCAACTCCATGTTCATACTCTTCTTCACTAGTGATGGCCGTGGACTTCAAAGCAACATTTGGAGAGTGTCCCGCAAGTCCTCTTTGCCGAGCATGAGCATGAATGGAGCTCTTGACCACCATTCCAATGGATACAAACTCGTTGAGCACGGTGTTGGAATCAAGTGTTGAGAAGTCCGGTCTTGATCGAATGGTTTGAGCCAAGCCTTGATTTGAGGGAGTGATTGCCTTGAGAAACTTGCGCTTGATCCAATTATCTTCAAACTTCTCGAAGCCAAAATCATTCAAGGTGATGGAAAGAGCGGTGAGCCTTCGATAGAGATCTTCGGGTGTCTCATCCTCATTCATCACGAACTCATCGGCTTCGTCTTGAACCGCTTCATACTTGGAAAGTTGAATGCTTTCATTCCCCAAGAACAAGTTATGGAGTTTATCCCAACATTGCTTTGCCGTCTTGCACATCCGGATATGAGTGGTATAAGTTGGGCGGCGGCCGTTTGGATCATGTGCATGGCGGTGGCGTTGAGTTGATGATTGGCCTTCTCCGTTGAAGTCATGTTGAGTGGGTCTTGAGGATAGAAGCCTTGCTCTAGAATGTCAATCAAGAAAACACAACAACTAGACATGTGTGATCGCATAGCATATTGCCAATTAGGAAAGTCTTTTGGATCAAGCTTAGGAGGTGCGCCCATATTGGCGATGTGTGGCGGAGAGACGTGTTGGTGGATTGAGTTATACACTTGTCCGGTGGACACTTGCATACACCCCCGGCTTCCTTGGGATTGAGTTACCCTCCGCGGCATTCGTTGTTTCGGGATTGGCTTTTGCCTTTCCGTCCACATTGACTAGGACCGAAGAAGGAAGAACATCTCCTTCTCCGACTCCTTTTCCTCGGGGGTAAATCAATCTTAGGTTCCGGTTTCCCTAGAAACTCCTTGAACATCTCCCGCATCGATTCCTTCATGCTTAGGTTGAGGTTGGTAGTGATCTCGGTATTGAGATTAGACATCTCACTCTTGAGATCACTAACAACCTCACCAAGGTTCATTAGTTACCGACGCGGTTGGGTCCAAGTTGTCCGACATATTCTCTTAGGCGGTGAAGCCTTAGATAAGAGCGAGGCTCTGATACCAATTGAAAGATCGATATGTCGACTAGAGGGGGGGTGATTAGGCGACTACCAAATTTTAATTCTTTTTCGATTAATTAGGGCTTGAGCAAAGTATAACAAGGTTGACTAGATGTGCACTAGGTGATAGCAACCTATGTGATACAAGCAAGGTAAACAACGTAGCGGAAGCAACAAGTAAAGGATAGAAATAACCGCAAAGTGGAGACACGGAGATGTTTCCCGTAGTTCCTTCCCAAGGGAAGTACGTCTACGTTGGAGGAGTGTGGAGCCACCTAGGCGCTCCAATAGCACGGATGTGCTCACTCTATTCTCCGTGAGCTTTACCCGTGGGGGTTCGGCTCATTCACTATGAGGTCACCTTGATGGCGTTGACCAAGCCGGTACACAAAGGTCGGGGAACTCCACAATGAGTTGGAGCCTCCCAACAATGCCTCGGACTTCCTCCGAGACTCACAAAGGCACCTCGAGTTACAAGCAACCCAAGATGCAAGTTCCACACGGATAGTGTGGGGGGATTTGAAATTCCTTCGGTGGAGACGTAGATCTAGACCTCCTATGACACTCCTCAAAGAATCAAGTCGATTGGGTGGTTGGAGTGGGAGATCTAGTAGTTTGAAGCTTTGGCAACAATGGGGATTCAATTCTAGTAGCTCAAAATATCCCAAGGTAGGAGAAGGGGTTTAAATACCCCTCCCTTCGTTCTTCCCGTTGGGTGGCAGAAAACCATGCCAGCGGTACTACCGCTGGAACAAGCGGTGGTACCGCTGGGATCTTCTCAGCAGCAGCACGGGCAGTCAACGGTCGTCTTCCTTCTTCACGCAGCCCACGCCCCCGGTACCAGGTGGTACCGCTCGAGGTACCGCCCGAGGTACCGGACAACGCCTCCGAACGCTGGAAACAGCGGTACTGGCAGCGGTACTGGAGCCAGCCATTCCACCTCAGCGGTACCGGCTGGTACCGCTGGTGGTACCGCTCAAGCGCCCAGAACCCAAAAACAGCGGTACCCACGGCGGTACCCGCAGCGGTACTGCCACTGCAGTGCAAATTCCTGGGGCTGGCGGTACTACCGCCTATCCCAGCGGTAGTACCGCCCCCTGGCAATGTTCCATCAATTTGTAGAGAATCGCTGCGCGAATGCAATGACAGCATTCATAAGACCTGTTCAAACTTGTAAAAAACTGTTAGATACAAACTTTGTATTATCATCAACATCAAAACATGATTAAGAGCGACAATGCTCTTTCAGCTGAGCCGCGGACGCTGCGCATCCAAAGATAAGGAACCCTCACAGGGTCATAGCTCACGTAAGGAGGAACCCTCTGAAGAAACGACCATGTATTGTTGTACTGCCTATCCAACAAATACATGTAGCGACGGACGTGCTCGTCCTCCTCCCTGATACGACGGCACACCTCCTCCTCGGGGGCCGGCTCCCTCTGCACCGAGCGTGGCCCACGCGACTGCCACCAAAGACGATCCGGGTCGACGACGTCACCCGGATTCCTCACCAAGATACGCGTCCCGGAAGGTAGCACCTCCCAGTGCCAGCCCGGCGCGGAGTCCAGTCGCGGACATCGCCCCTCTGGTCCAACAGTGACATCATCGCCGAGAACAATAAACTAAAAACACAATTTTTAAGTAGCAAGCAAATTTAAATAAGGAACCCTCACAACTAAAATTATCTACAATCCAAGCTACACAACTATATACTACAAACTAGACAACTAAATTATCAATTATCAAATTATGAGGGAGTCTTCTTCATATGTCCTATTTTTAGCAAAGTCATGCCAAAATTCACGAAAAATTTCGGCATGACCTTTGCTAAAAAAGGGACATATGGAGTACCCGAATTTGCCGGAACGGAAGTTAATCGACGTTCCGGCAATCTCAAGGGCCTCTCGGGGTACCTGCAAGCATTTCACAACAAATCCACATCTCCGGCCGGCATCTCCACGACACGATGGTCGGAGCACAAATAACCACGACACGATGGTCGTGGTAGCACAGATCAACACAAGCACACACAACTTCTCGATCGGGGTACCAATAGCTCACCAAGGGCGTCTTCTTGAAATTGAAGCACACACAAGAACTTCTAGCACACACAAGAACCTATGCACCTGTACAACCAAAAAAAAAGAAAAGGATCATGAACTTGAAGCAGAAACAAGAAAACGATCCGAGTCATACAAGTCATATTACATAAAAAACTGCATAAAATTAAATGTTTCCCGATGTTTCCCGATGTTCCCGATGTTCCCGATTTTCCCGATGTTCCCGATGATCCCGATTTTCCCGATGTTCCCGATATTCCCGATGTTCCCGATTTTCCCTATTTCCCGATGTTCCCGATTTTCCCGATGTTCCCGATGTTCCCAATTTTCCCGATGTTCCCGATTTTCCCGATGTTCCCGATGTTCCCGATGATCCCGATGTTCCCGATGTTCCCGATTTTCCCTATGTTCCCGATGTTCCCGATGTTCCCGATTTTCCCGATGTTCCCGATGATCCCGATTTTCCCGATGTTTCCGATGTTCCCGATTTTCCCTATGTTCCCGATGTTCCCGATTTTCCCGATGTTCCCGATTTTCCCGATGTTCCCGATTTTCCCGATCTTCATGAAAGTTAAAAAGTACCAACTTTGGAGGCTTACAAAATTATCAAATCTTGATCCTATTTACAATGTACCTTCATGGATCTCTTGCACTATGTTATTACTTCATGTAAAGCTCAAAAATAATTTTTTGAAAACTTCAAACACCTTAATTCAGGTCAGTTTTTAAGGTATGTTTAAACAGTGACCATATGTTTAAACACCTTAAACCTCAATTTTTTCATCTCCAATCTAACCTAACACTAACCTAGCAACTAACACTAACCTAGCAACTAACACTAACTTGGGTTTGGAATTTTAACAAACACCTAGCTAGCTAGAGGTAGGGGAAGGAGGAGAGGGAGAGAGTGGCAGCGCACCTCGGGGAGGGAAGGGAGGCACGGGTGGCGGACGGCGGTGGAGATGCTCTCGTGGGCGCGGATGGGCGGACGGCGGTGGAGGTGCTCGTCGTGGGCACCGGCGTCGAGGTGCTGGGTCCGAGCGCGGCGCGGGTGGACGGGATCCGAGGTCGCGGCGCGTGGTGTGGCGGGTTGGGTGGTACGGCCGGCGGCAGCGAGTGGGGGCAGTGGTGGTGCGGCGAGTGGGGGTGGGTTGGGCTGGGGCGGCCGGCGGCGGCGAGTGGGGGCGGTGGTGGTGCGCGGGCGCGTGGCCGGAGAAGAGAAAGATAGGGGGCGGCCGGGCTCGGGGCATAAATAAACGGCTAAGTTAGTAAATTTTGTGGCGCACGGTTGTGATGCGCCACAGGAATGTTATTTTCAGTGGCGCATCCAGAACCATGCGCCACAGAATAAGCACCTCGAGGGGGGCCTACCACATTTCTGTGGCGCACTGGACTGGATGCGCCACAGAAATGCTGCTTTCTGTGGCGCATCCAGTACAGTGCACCACAGAAATGTCACCAGATTTTTGTGGAGGTGGGACCCACCATATTTCTATGGCGCATTCCAGCTTGCATGCGCCACAATATTCTGTGGCGCATATGGCAGGGTGCGCCACTAAAATGGTTTTGTGGCGCATGGCATGTATGGTGCGCCACAAAATGTCGTTCCATAGAAAGGCACTTCCCTACTAGTGCATATAGAGCTTTGTCAAGTTTGCAAATGTATTGAGGGGCTTTGGGATTTTCAAAACCTGGAGGTTGACGCATATAAACTTCCTCTTCTAGAACACCATGTAAAAACGGGTTCTTAACATCTAGCTGCCGCAAGCTCCATCCTCGAGAAACTGAGACTGCTAAAACAGTTCTAATAGTGGCTGCTTTAACAACAGGGCTGAAAGTATCTTCATAATCAATACCGTACCGTTGCTTGAAGCCCTTAGCAACAAGCCGAGCCTTATACCTGTCAATTGTACCATCAGAACTCTTCTTGATACGATAAACCCATTTGCAGTCAATCAAGTTTTGGGTAGAGCTAGGAGGAACAAGGTGCCATGTTTCATTTTTGATGAGAGCATCATATTCTTCTTCCATCGCTTGTCGCCATTGGGGATGATCAAGAGCTTCGGAGAGGGATGAAGGTTCACCTGTAGAAGCAAGATGACCATGCCGCACAGTTCTGCCTTTGGTGCTATAACGCACAGTACCATCTTTGAAATTTTTCGGTTGAGTTGTACCTTTCTTGAGATGTGTTTGTATTCCAGCAGCAGGGGGTGCTGCAGTAGTGGGCTGCACAGAAGATCCAGCGGATCCGGGATCACCGACAGTATCCGAAGCATCGGCGGCATTTTCTGCCGG
This sequence comes from Poa pratensis, assembly GCA_947311845.1. Taxonomy (NCBI): domain Eukaryota; kingdom Viridiplantae; phylum Streptophyta; class Magnoliopsida; order Poales; family Poaceae; genus Poa; species Poa pratensis. Next base: position 23,726,438 of record CAMZMU010000118.1, read on the forward strand.
ATCGGCATGCAACGACGAGGAGGTGGCAGCCTCCGGTTGGCCGTCGGCCGTGTCATCATGGAAAGAGACGGGGTCCGCGTCAGGCGGGGACCGGCCAACATGAGGAGCAATGTACTCAGGATATCATCAGATCAAGCTTCATCGGCAAGATTGGGAAAAGACAGCGTTCATAACCCCGTTTGGGGCTTTTTGTTACAAGACCATGACATTTGGGTTGAAAAACGCAGGTGCCACGTATCAAAGGTGTATTCAGAAGTGTTTTCATGATCAGATTGGGCGCAATGTGCATGCTTATGTGGATGATGTAGTGATCAAGACAGAGAAAGCCGGGTCATTCATTAATGGCCTAAGAGAGATGTTTGTAAACTTGCGAAAGTACAAGATGAAGCTCAATCCTACAAAGTGTGTATTTGGTGTTCCAGCGGGAAGCTCTGGGTTTCATCGTATCAGAGAGAGGAATTGAGGCAAACCCGGAAAAGATCAAGGCTATTCAAAGTTTGAAGAAACCTGAGGAATTGGCTGATGTTCAGAAGTTAACGGGGTGCGTAGCTGCGCTAAGCCGGTTTATATCCCGGCTTGGAGAGAAGGCCATCCCTTTGTACAAATTGCTGAAGAAAACTGACAACTTCGTGTGGAATCAAGAGGCAGATGAGGCATTTGAAGCTCTCAAGAAGCAGCTGTCAGAGGCGCCAATTCTCGCGGCGCCGGGTCCCAAAGAGCCCATGTATTATACGTCGCCGACGGGCCTCAGGCTGTTAGCGCTGTGGTGGTGGTCGAGCGTAGGGTAGGCAAAGAAAACCCGGTCCAGAGGCCTGTCTATTACGTCAGTGAGGTATTATCAGAGGCAAAGCAGCGCTATCCACTTGGCAGAAATTAGTGTTTGGTGTTTTCATGGCGAGTAGAAAGTTGAAGCCGTATTTTCAGGAACATCCAATCACAGTGGTTAGTTCAATTCCATTGGCAGATATTATCAGAAACTCAGAAGCTACAGGAAGAGTTGCCAAGTGGGCAATAGAGATGGGGCCGTACCATATCAACTATGAGCCTCGTACAGCCATCAAGTCTCAAGCATTGGCTGATTTTCTTAATGATTGGATGCAGTTAAGTGCCACCCCTTACACCAAGTATCAAATCCTGGGTCATGCATTTTGACGGGTCTAAGCAAGAGCAAGGTTTAGGAGCCGGGTTGTGTTAACTTCTCCAAAAGGTGACAAGTTGAGTTATGTGTTACAAATTCACTTCGATTGTTCCAATAATGTGGCAGAATATGAGGCCTTGTTGCATGGTTTGCGCATGGCAAAGGAGATGAACATCAAGCGTATCAAGTGCTATGGAGATTCAGATCTTGTGGCACAACAAGTTTCAGGAACATGGGATAGGAAGGATGCAACAATGGCGGCTTACAGAAGAGAAGTGGATAGGGTAGCCGGGTTCTTCTCAGGCTATCAGGTGGATCACATTGATCGCAGGAAAAATGATGTTGCAGACACTTTATCAAGACTCGGCTCACGCAGAGAGCCGGTTCCACCTAATGTTTTCTTGGATGAATTGTGGACTCCGTCAGTCAAGCTTCAAGATGAGGAAGAACTTGCATGTCAGATGACCCGGATTCACAGTTGGTAGCAGCAACCCGTGAAATTCCAGAGTGGACAGAACCTTACTTAGCGTATCTTCTGCGAGGGGAGTTGCCACCGCAGGAAGTTGTGTCCTGGCAAATAGTACGCCGGGCTAAGGCTTATGTGGTTATTGATGGTGAATTATACAAAAGGAGCGTGTCAGGAGTATTTCAGCGATGCGTTTCTGGAAAGGAAGGCCGGCAAATTTTGAAAGAGATCCATGAGGGAGATTGTGGTCATCACATCAACAAGATCTTTAGTAGCAAAAGCATTCAGACACGGTTTCTTTTGGCTCACGGCCAGGCAGATGCAGAACGCTTGGTAGCAGATGTGATGGGTGTCAAAGATATGCAAGGCAAGTTCATGTGCCGGCTCAGGAATTGCGAACAATACCTTTGACTGGCCTTTTGCAGTCTGGGGCTTGATATGGTGGGTCCCTTTCATATGTCCCCTTGCAAGAAAACCCACCTCTTAGTTGCCATTGATAAGTTTACAAAGTGGGTTGAGGTGATGCCAGTTACAAATTGTGAAGCAGCTACAACAGTTAGTTTGTGAAAAAGATCATACATCGGTTTGGGTATCCTCATAGCATCATCACAGATAATGGAACCAACATGTCACTTGGAGAGATGGCAAAGTTTTGCGGAAACAATGGTATACGTTTGGATGTGGCTTCAGTTGCTCATCCACAGGCCAATGGGCAAGTAGAGAGAGCAAATCAAGAGTTACTGCGAGGTTTAAAACCACGTCTCCGGGTCCCGTGCATCAGAGCCGCCGGAGCGTGGGTTGAGGAATTACCATCCGTGGTTTGGGGAATCAATACAACGCCAAATAGATCCACAAAGATGACGCCCTTCTTCATGGTGTATGGGGCAGATACAGTACTCCAAGTGACATTATACATGACTCGCCTAGAGTGGCGGCTTACGTTGAAGCTGAGAATGAGCAAACCCGGCAAGATTCTTTGGACTTGCACGAGGAGAATAGAGAACAAGCATTGAAAGATCTGCAATTTATCAGCAAGATTTGAGGCGGTATCACAGTCGCCGGGTTAGAACTCGTACTTTCCAGGAGGGTGACTTAGTGCTGCGGTGGACGCAATCCAAGGAAGGGATGCACAAGTTATCTCCTCCATGGGAGGGCCCTTTATCATAAGCAAGAATCTGCACAATGGTTCGTATATCTGGTGGATGCTAGAGAGAAATCTGAGTATGTGAACGACACAACACATTCCACTTCTTCATTAGAGGAGCGCGAGCGGCCATGGAACATTGCCCAGCTGCGCCCATATTATACTTAGCATGAGATTGAGATATCAGATGTAATACACGATGTAACAGGCAGCAGGTTTCAGACGCGCTCTTTTCCTTACCAGGGTACCTAAGGGGACTGGAAGGTTTTTAATGAGGCGGCTTGCTGACCTAACCTTTTCTATCAATAAAGTGAAGGTTGAACAGAAATTTGTGTTCTCAGTTTACTTTTCAGTTTTTGTTTTGAAAGCCGGTAATTCTTGAAAATTTGAGTAAGAAGGTGCAGTTGATGAGGTGCCAGGTCTTGGGGGCTTGTCATTAAGGTGACATAGTTTTTCCAACCAAGACCCGGCTTTGGATTGCCCGGGTCACATAATTTTCTGTGACCCGGTAGAGAAAGTTTCAGTTGTTACTTTAGTATCTTCTTTTTAGTATGCATGTTTAGATTTACAGCTTTTATCCATCTTTTTGATAAATTAAGTTGTAGGATAGTTGCAAAGTTATTTTCTACGTGATAGATGCCCATTGAGTGCGTCACACTAGTATCTGGATCAATGGGGTAATGTGCATAGTTAAGCCTTTACTTTACAAACATTGATCCGGGTCTTGGGGGCTCTTACTTGAATAGTTTGTAGCTGCAATCCCAAGACCCGGCTTTTTACGCCACCAGTTTATTCTTGGTTATCTTGCTGTTGAGTTTGATGTGACTCGCAATTATATGGCCTGATTGCTCACCTGAAATTCAATCAACCATGATGCCCAATGGGACTTGGTTTGACCCTGTTTGATCAGAGAAGTTGCGACAGAGAATCCATGCGAAAGCCAACTCACAGTTAAAGAAATCAAAAGGGTCATCGAAACCAAAGACAGACAGATATCTTAAGGCAAAAGTTTCATGATTCAACGAGGTTTCAAAGGTGTACTACTACACCACTGCAAGCAAGGATAAAAAGTATTAAGTTATTACAATAGCTGCCCAAAGGGCCGAATTAAAAGTGTTTTTTTGCAACAGGCAGATGTCTGCTTAAGTTTCAAGCATTGGCTTCAGGAGCCGGGTCACGAGGTGGAGAGCCGGCTGGGTGTCCTCAGTGGTTTTAACTGGGTCATCTGTCCTGGCAGCCGCCGGGTCAGCCTCTGTCGCCTTGGTCTGGGTTTGGGGGCTCCGTCTCCCGCCTGGTGACTTGTTGAAGAGATTGGAAGTAACTCTCATCATCGTCTTCAACGGCAGCTCGTGATGGAGGGGGAACGCTTGGTGTAGATGAGCTTGGGGCAGTGGAGGCACTGGGAGCAACCTTCTCTGGGTCAATGGAATCCTTGTAGCTTTGGAGGAGGTAAATGCGTTGTGGTTCATCATCCATGATCTCCTCGTCGGCTTCATTATATCCATATTGCAGTGTGGTTAGCCTCATTTTGCTCGCAATGACAGTGGCAGCGTGCCGGGTTTGCTTCACAACCCAGGAATAGCTCTTCTTGTCAAACTCCGTGCCATCAGTGTTGAACTGGGGAAAGCCGTTCTTCAGAGGAGCCGGGTTAGATTGGGATGATAGGCCTTTGCCAAAGCAAGACCTCGCATCACCCCGACTCTGCAAGCAGATTTCTTCAAGAGATGGATCCATTGGGGCATTGTGATAGATGACCAAGCACCTCAGTGTAAGTGCTTGGCGGGTTCTCCCAGTTTCTTGCTGCTTTGATAACTTCATAGCTGCCAAAGTATAGCTGGCGTGTCAGCGTGTACATGCATTTGACCTTTTCCGTAGCAGTTTTGCGAAGTTTCCATCGCGAGGACCTGGGTAAGGTAGGTATAGTAGTGAGTATTGAAACCCGGATCTATGTGCTCAAAAGAGTTTGCATTCAAAGGAATGATGCTTACCTACTAAGGAGGCAACCATGGAAGTGACCATCTTCTTCAACCGGGTCAGCTCTTTGGTGACTGAATCCAACTGCTTTTGGAGATTGGCGTGCTGTTCTTTCCAATGCTCTTCATGATTGTCTAGTTCTTTCTTGAGATCAGAGTTCTCCTGGGTCAGCTCCGTGACATTTTTCTCCAAAGCTTGCAGTTGTTCAGCACTTGTGAGCCGGGTTTGAGATTCAGTTTTTATAACGCCTTTGAGCCGGGTAATTTCTTCCTCGGCTTTGGCGCAGTCTTCCTGTTGCAATACAAGAGAGTTTATGTTAGTCCCAGGTTACCGCAGGCAAGTTAACCCGGAACTTGGGGCTACAAGTTCGAAGCTTTTTAGCAGCACATAAGCAGCAATATAGACATATGGTAGTCCCAGGTTACTTAGGAAAGATAACCCGGAACTTGGGGGCTACAATGTTCAAATTTTGTTAAACATAGACTAAAGTGGAGTCCCAGGCTGCTGCAGGCAGGCAACCCGACACTTGGGGGCTACAGTGTTTAAATTTTGCTATGAAGGGTGACAAGTTTTAAAAGATGAAGTTTTTAGTCCCAGGTTGCTGTGAATAGACAACCCGGCACTTGGGGGCTATAGGATTGAAGTTTTTATCAAAGGTATTCGTTATAAGCACCAAGCTCATCAACAATGATAATCTTAGAGCTTGGGGGCTACTAAGGGTATAGTTATGCAAGAAAAAGTAAAGGCAAGAAAAAAAGTGTACCTGGTATCGCTTCTGAATCAGGGCAACCAGCTCAGTCTCCAATTCTTGTGTTGAGCAAGGCGAGAGAAGTACTCATCGCAAAGGGCTGGGACGGACATGGAGTCCAGAGCCGGCAAATCAGACGAAGGAGCCGGGTCCTTTCCTTTGGCAGGAGACGCCGACTTAGCATCAGGAGTTGGCACCTTGGCAAGAACTTCGAGGGCACTTTGTACAGGAACGTGCCGGGCTCCAGTGACCTGCACTTCATCCTCTTTTGTGCAGATCCTAGCCCGGGCGACTGAGCAGCTGGGGATGGCTCTGGCGCAGGAGTAATTGGGCTTCTTGGAGAAGCAGCAGGGGTGAAAGCTCCATGGGCTCATCTCTGTCTACCGGCTCTTCAATATGCGCCTCCATAGGAGAAGGCACTGTTGTAGCTGGAGGAGGAGATGCCGCTGGAGGAGAGTCCGGGTCTTCATCTGCAAAGGCCTTGGCACTGAAACAAAATAGTGATTTAGTCAAAAGAGCAGAAAAACAGAGAAGTGTGGAAAAGATATGTAAGTATTTCTAACCCGGTGTTGATTTGGAAATCCTCGGGTGTGCTAACGCTGTCCGAGGATGAAGCTGACAAAGAATAGGATTTAGCGGCCCGGATTTTGCCAGCTAAAGGATGCGTCTTCTGGATGGATTTGGCCCAACTGGCTAAAGAACATGGAGGTATACCTGTGTTCAGAGAGCCCGGGTTTGCAGCAGCCGGGTTCGAGGTTTCTTCTTGGCTTCAGTTTCTTTCTCAAGCTCCTTTGCCTGTGAGTGTGCTTGGGATTGAGATGTGTTCATTGCATAATTTGAAAGACGAGAGTACGACACCTTTGCAATAGCAGCCCGAGTCCTTTTAAGAGGGGGAGGTCCAGCAGTTTGAGGACCCGGCATTTCATCAGCAGCCGGGTCAGTGGGTCCTGGAACAATAAACGCTGGGTTATCAGTTGAGGGGTCCTTAGCAGTGGCTTCGCTGTTAATCAAGTCGAGGAAGAGCCGGCCAGCTAGTCTAGCTCACCTTCTTCTTCTTCTTCTTCTTCTTCTTCGTCACTTGCATATGTGTCTTCATCATCAGAGAAGACACAGGGGCATAATCAGCTTTCCACCACTCTGGGTCCTGAAGTGAAGAAAGATGAACATATAAGTGTATCATGCGAGAAAAACCGGGTTAGCAAAATGGAAAGCAAAAGAGAGTATCATACAGTGGGTGGTTTGTTCTTAGCACTGAACGGGGCAAGCCCGGTCAGTGCGATGTCATGTTTGGTTTCACCAAGCAGCTTCTTGGCGTTCTTCACTATCTGATCATCAGTAAGCGTTACTTCAGAGTAACGCATGCTGTCGTGGTCTCCTCGGTGTATTCATGAAATAACCGGGTCCTGATGCTAAGAGGCTGGATGAACCAGCCGATCCAGCACTTGACCAAATCAGTGTCGCGGAGGCCATGAGCGAGCAGAGCTCTGGCCCGGACGCGGACAGCTTCAACCAAGACCCGGTTCTCGTCACTGGCATAGCTGTTCATTTTGGGGTCATAAACCAACGGAGAGTTTCTGAAAGCCGGGAAACAAGCCTCGTCTGACTCGGGGGAAGTGTCCTTGCAGTAGAAGTAAGAGTTTTGCCACCCCTTGGGGTGGCTGGCTAGAATGAGAGCCGGGAAATCGTATTCCCTCCGGCGTTGGATGGAAACACCTCCATAAGGGCCAAGAGGCTTGTTCTTGTGAGAGGGGTTGCAGTAGAAGATTTCTAAAACAGTTCAAGGCTAGGAGCCATCTGGAGATAGTCCTCACAGAAAACTACGAATTGCTAATATTGAGAATGGAGTTGGGAGCAACATCTAGTGTCGTGAGGCCGTAGTACTTGAAAACTTGGCGAAAAAACAGAGAGCCCGGAGGGCGAAGACCACGGGAAACATGATCGAGCAAGACGACAATTTCACCTTCTTTGGGGTTGGGACGCGTTTCTTCTCTAGGAGCGCGCTAATGGATCTCGTTCTTGGGCAGAAGCTCGCCCGGTTCATGTACGTCTACAACGTCATGTCCGTGGCGCTGGATCTGGTCCAGTTCACCGGAGCGGCTGCCGCGGCGGGCTGGAGCTGGCTCCCTTCTTCGCGCTCTTCTTCGTGGCCTTGGGACCTCCAGTCTTCACCTTCTCCTTCCCCATTGATGCAGAGTTGTGGTGGTGCCCAATCTCGGAGAGAGAGATGAGCTAACCCTAGCAATGGAGGTGGATGTGAGGAGAGGAAGATGTGGAGCGGTTGCGGGCACGATTGAGCGTGGAATCGAGGGCGCAGCACGGCTGGATGAACTGATGGTGATTGCGGAGCTTTCTATCGAGATTTGGGAGCTCGATTCGAGATGCGTTGCGGCGGCTGCGCGAGGAGGAAGATGAACGGGCCAAGGAGGAAAATGGGGAAAGTGACCGCACTGTTTTACCCTAACCCTATACTTATAGGCGCAGTAAAAAGCCCTAGGGGTGTTGTGGTAAAAAGGCGAAGAGATAAGGATATTTGACCAAAGGTCAACGGCAAACAGAATGAGACAATCAAGGGATATTAATTGGCAAAATCGCGATGGAGATAGACTGAGGATTGATTTGCAGTTCGGCTGCAGTTTTCGTTAAGTGTTGAGCGCGAAACCCGGAGGCGTGTGAACCCGGTATGACTAAGCCGGGTTACGATATGGACCGCGAAAGAGAGCTGGCCTAAGTGACCCTGTATTTAAGTTACTGTATGTTTATTCTTATTTTTCAGGGGGTTAACTCGAACATCGAGAATGGCGGCTTCACCTGAGAAATAGAAGCTTGAAGCTAAAGAGAAGCACGCCAAACCCGGCGTCCAAGTTAACCTGGGGGCTACGGATGGGGGAATGATAACCCGGTAGGCCCATGAAGAGGGAAGCGTGACCCGCCAGGCAGAAGGCCTGGCCAGGAGAGCTAACCATCAACATGGGCCGGATTACGTCGATGGGCCAGCAAGCTTGTCGGTGACCCGGCTTGTGCAGAGAAGATTCTAGAAGACCCGGAGGCGGTACGCGCTATGGAATCCAAGACTTGGAGAACACGAAGATTAGAAGATGTAGAGTAGGACTCCGAGTACGGGTGAACCCGGCTTTCCTTTGTATCAAACCAGGAGACCCGGCCATCTATATAAGCGGGCTCCTAGGTCATAGTTAGGGGAAGCCTTTACGATCCAAGTTTGTACTTGCGAGAGAACCCGAGAGATCATCGCTACCAAGCGCACCCTGTAACCTAGATCGAGATCCGGCTCTGTTGTCGTAGCCGGGTTATCGAGATCGAGATCAATAATAGCATAGCTGGAAGTAGGTCTTTATCTCCAATGGAGAGGCCAAACCTGGGTAAATCCTTTGTCCTCACAGAGCTAAACAAACTCCCAGACACTAGTTTTGCCTGGCCCAACAACTCAAGTTACCCTATGGTAACATCTGCCGTGACAACCCCACGACAGCATGCGCGCGTGCAGGAGGCGCCAGGTGTCGATGGCGGGATGGAGGAGACCGACGCGGTCGGGGTCGCGGTGGGCGAGGCCGTTGCAGTGGCCTCGGGATCATCAGGCGGCTGATCCGAGGCAGATACCGGATCTGCATCAAATTCCGCGCCGCTGTCATTTTGTGTATCACTGTGAGAAGCTTGTTCTTGCTCGTTTGAGTCCGTTTCTAGGCCGTTTTCACTCAAATTTTATTCTGTGGGTTCATCTTCGGAAGCACTATCATCTACAACATTGTTCTCAACTGTTCCCTGGTCATTGTTAGAAACAATGGGAATAATAGGCAAATGCATGTAGTCATTTGTTTGTGCATCCCCAACATGTGATGAAGTAGATGGAGAATCATGTGGAAGTAAAAGAATGTCAGCCTTATTAAGACGCCTACCAGCATTTGGATGTAAGGAGGCGAAGGGAAAGACATTTTCATCGAAGACAACATCACGAGATATATAGACACGTCCTGTAGACACGTCAAGACATTTGACACCCTTGTGAAGAGGACTATATCCGAGAAACACACAACGAGTGGAATGGAAAGCAAGTTTGCGTTTGTTGTAGGGTCGGAGATTGGGCCAGCAAGCACAACCAAAAACACGAAGACACTCATAGTTTGGTTTAGTATGCATAAGACGCTCAACAGGAGTGTCAAAATTGATAACTTTGCTAGGAAGCAAATTAATAAGAAATGTGGCTGTGAGAAAAGCTTCATCCCAAAATTCGAGAGGCATGGATGCATTAGCAAGAAGTGACAAACCAACTTCAACGATATGACGGTGTTTTCTTTCGGCAGAGCCATTTTGCTGATGAGCATGTGGACAAGAGACATGATGCGAAATGCCAATTTTCTGAATGAAACTGTTGAGCTTTTCATATTTACCACCCCAATCAGTTTGCATGGTTTTAATTTTTCTCTCAAATTTGCGTTCAACAAATTGTTGAAAATTAAGAAAGACTTGATAGACATCAGAACGATTCTTAAGCAAGTAGATCCAAGTGAATTTGCTAAAATCATCAATAAAACTCACATAGTACAAATGTTTGCCAACAGAGGCAGGTGTTGGACCCCATACATCAGAGAACACCTGTTCCAAAGGAACGGTGGAAACACTAGTGGAAATAGGATATGGCAACTGATGACTCTTAGCTAGCTGACAAGCATCACAAACATGAGCATTTATTTCTGGAGTATGAGAGAGTTCATTTTTCCTAATGATTTGCTGAACGACAAAGGAGGATGGATGACGTAAATGACGATGCCACGTACAAGACGACGGATTTATTGTGATAAAGGCTTGCTTGCGAGAAATGGGCACTAGAGGGTAGAGGCCACCACGACAGGGACCCTCAAACAGAACCATCTTTGTTTCCTGGTCCTTGATCAAAAAAGAAAAAGGATGAAACTCGATGAACACATTATTATCAAGAGTGAGTTTATGAACGGATAATAGATTTTTAGAAGCACTAGGGACATGAAGAACATTGTTTAGATGCAAGGAACTATGTGGGGGAATGGAAAACAGTATGACCAACATGAGATATTTGCATACCATGACCATTTGCCATGTGGACGTGTTCGCGGCCGTTGTACTTCTCATGCGTCGACAGCTTGTTCAACTCGCTTGTGATGTGGTCCGTGGAACCTGTATCGGGGTACCAGTTTGTATCAACACCATATGCAGCATTTGCGGTCTTGTCTTTGGTATCACCATCCATCAGATTCATCACGATCCTGGTAGCGCCACCAGCAATCACTTGCAGGATGACCATGTATCTTACAGATTTGGCACGTAACATCAACAAAGGGTGTGGGGGCACGGTCTTGGCGACGATGCCCGCCATCATCACGGCGCCTACCACTGTCACCTCCACGGCGGTAGCCCATGCGCCTGTCATCAGGACGGCCACGACCACCACCATCCCAGCGGCGGCCGCCGTCCCGACTGTCATCACGCCGGTAGCGATCATCATTACCGCGGCGAGGACGGTCATCGTCACGGCCACGGTCACTGCCGCGACCATATGCACCACCATCCCAGCGGCCACGGTGATCATCACGGCCATGGTCACCTTCGTGGCCACGACCATGACGAGCAAGGTTGCAGAAGTGGTGAATGTGTCTCCTGTAGCCTGTAACATATTCTGCCACAGATCATGAGCATTAATCTGATCATAAAGTTCATCTAGGGTTGTGAGAGGGTTGCTGTTGACAGCAGCAGCAACATCATTGTACGAGCCATCAAGCCCATTGACAATATAGCCAACGAGCTCTCCTTCATCGACCTCTTTGCCGAGCGCCATGAGCTCGGAACTGAAGCCTTTCATCCTTGCAACGTATTGAGCCGTGGTGAGAGAGCCTTTCCTGGTACTGTTGAGGGCGCCACGGAGGTGATTAACCTTGGACATGGACTGCGTGGAGAACATCCGCGTGAGAGCAGTCCAGACGGCTTTGCTTGTCTCCAACCCGACCATGTGCGCCAGGATGTCGGGGGACAAGGAGTTGATGAGATAGCTCATCACGGCCTGGTCGCGAGCAATCCAAGCCGCGTAGTCCGGATTGGGCACGAACTTCCTTTGCTTCTCGGCATCTTCAACCTGCATCATGCGTGCAGGGGCACGGTCAGTGCCGTCAAGGAGCCCCATCATCCCAGCTCCGCGGATGGCCGACATCACCAACATCTTCCAGAACAGAAAGTTTCCACAGACGAGTTTTTGCGAGGGAGGAGCTCCGAGCGCTGATGCAACGGATCCCATCGTCGGTGCTGAGGAAGATGCCATTGGGATTGTGGAGTCGTGGGTCATTGGTCGTGTCGTGGGCGGCGGGGGCAGAACAGGCTGCGGCGGCGGCGGTTGTAGGTCGTGTAGATCGTAGGATTTTTGGTCATGTTGTGGCAGCGGCTGCAGAGACTGCAGCGGCGACTAGGTTTTGTTCGTGTCTTGGTTTTTTTTGTCGTGTCTTGGGCGGCGGCGGCAGGGTAGGCTGCGGCGGCGGCGGTTATGGCGGCGGCCGAAGGAAGATCGGCGGCAGCAATGGTGTGTGTGGTGGATCGGTGGCTAGGGTTAGGGAAGAGGAGGCTCTGATACCATGTGAAGTAACCTAGGCGGAAACGATACCCTCATTGGAGGGATTGGGTTCGTGTTATATGAGGTGGGAATAGCCCCCACCGTGGCTTACACGGTTGTACCGTATAGATTGGTATACTATACCATATCTATACGGTATATGTATTACATACTCCAATACGTACAACCGGCAATCTCATATGAAGCGTCCAAGATCACCTCCAAGGGAGAGGTCTCCGAGGCGTGAGAGGCCGTATGGGCAGTGGATGCCTGGGCCCCATGGGGCGACACTTCCTATGCGCCACGATATTACAACGGAGGACATATGCAACCTCCAATGGCGCCACATGCATTTCATCCGGGGTGGACAGCTCCTCGAAGACCCGTTCACGACAGGATCAGATGCCCTGTTCACAACCGGGTGGGCAACAACGCCAATCGGTCATATCATCGCAACGAAGTGCAGAGGGTTTGGTGTCCTACGTCACCAACAGCGGGCGAGTCAACAAGTGCTGGGCAACACGGACATGTCACAAACGTGGGCACCGTGATCATTGGCACGCATGAGTTGTCGCTCGGGGAACCGGTCATTGACGGATCGGTTGAAAACATGACAGCGTAGCGCGGCGGCAACGGATCTGCCAAAACGGTTGTCGTGGCAGAGAAATCTGCCAAAACAGCCGCCGCGACTGGAGCAAGCAGCGGAACAGACATCGCCGGGACAGCGGCTCGCCACGGCAGCAAAAACGACGGGAGTCCTATCGTGGCAGGGAGCGGCAGCAAATTGGCCATTCAGCCAGTTTCATCTATGCAGCAGCGGACCTCGGCTAACGATCACGAAGCCAGCAGCAGCCAGACCAAGCCGAGGGATCCAAAGTACACGGAGCCTAAGTGGTGTCCTCGCGAGATAACCAAAACTCGGAAGAGGAAGTTGCAGCGCATGAGGAACCAGCAGAAGGCGAAACACGATGCAGAGATGTGGAGGGACGAATTCTTCGAAGGGATTCACCCGGCTCCGTCTCAAATGTGGGTGCGCAAGGCGGTAAAAAAGGCTGCAGATATGGAGGTCACACCAATCGTACACCACCTGTGGAAAATGCCGATGTTGATACATCGCCTGCGTCCACCGACATGATCACGACAGCTGACGAGTTGGAGTTGGCGGATAAGCAGGAGAGCGATTTGGAGGTGAAAACCACGCCAGAGGGCGATGAGGAGATGGTGGACTTCGAGAACACACCGCCGGGGGAAGTATGGATATTAACATGGTGTATTACTTGCCCTCTGAGTTCCGTGCTACAAACGAAGAAGGAGAGGTAGCGCAGCTGATTTCGGTCCCGAGAATGCTATCTTTGAGAAGCCACGAGAACCGGCTAATCATTTAAAGCCATTGTTTATCAAGGGACACATTGATGGATCCCCGGTTGCTAGGATGCTTGTTGATGGAGGTGCCGTGGTGAATTTGATGCCGTATTCTGTCTTCAAGAAGTTGGGGCTAGATGAGGATAAGTTGATGAAGACCAACATGGTGCTCAACGGATTTGAAGGCAAGAAACGGACCGAGGCCAAAGGCGTTATGAGTGTTGATCTCACGGTGGGGAGCAAGACTTTGGCCACTGCGTTCTTCGTCGCTGAGGTGCAATGTAACTACAATGTCATACTTGGCCATGATTGGCTCCACGCGAACCAGTGCGTGCCATCCACATTGCACCAGTTCTTAATTCAGTGGGTTGAGGATGAAGTGGAGGTCGTCCATGCGGATAATTCGTCTTGCGTTGCTTTGGCTGATTCTTTGGTGGACTGGCAGCATCCCAACGCCACATGTCTGACGGGGCGTGATCTTTCAGATTTTGACTTCCTTAGTGCTACAAGGAATGGTTTTATACCCGTCTCTCTAAAGCTGATTGGTGATAATCGGCTGTCCCGTTCATAGTCTAATGGATCACAACAAAGAGTGGCTGTAGAAGGGCTCATCGAATATCGGGCCGTTGGGAACGATATGGGAGAATGGAACGATATGGGAGAATCTATAGAAGAGATAGAAGACATGGACAAGTTGGGATAAGGATTCACGTCGGCTGACCCGTTGGAAGAGGTAGACATAGGGGATGGCTCTGTTCCTAGGCCAATGTTTGTAAACAAAAATTGGGCACCGATTATAAATTAGTGTTGATCGGTTTGCTAAAAGAATTTGTTGATTGCTTTGCATGGGAATATCATGAGATGCCTGGATTAAGCCGAGAGCTAGTTGAGCATCGGTTGCCAATTAATGCCGGTTTTAGACCTCATAAGCAACGGCTAGGAAATTTGATCCTAATATGTATGACCGAATCAAGGAAGAGATCGGTCGTTTGCTTAAAGCTAATTTCATCAGGACTTGCAGGTATGCGGATTGGATTTCCAACATTGTGCCCGTGGAGAAGAAAGGATCTCCCAAGCTACGGATCTGCATCGACTTCCGGGACTTGAACAAGGCTACACCCAAAGATGAGTACCCTATGCCTATAGCTGATATGCTTATTAACAATGCTTCTGGTCACAGGATCGTCAGTTTTCTTGATGGCAATGCGGGGTACAACCAGATTTTTATGGCCGAAGAAGACGCGTATAAGACGGCTTTTCGTTGCCCTGGTTTTGTTGGTCTATTCAAGTGGACAGTGATGACCTTCAGCTTGAAGAATGCTGGTGCCACGTATCAGCGGGCGATGAATTTAATATTTCATGATCTACTTGGAGTCATACTTGAAGTTTACATCGACGACGTTGTAGTTAAATCGAGCGCTGCTGATTCCCACTTAGCCGATTTGCGCCAAGCGTTTGAGAGGATGCGGAAGTATGGACTGAAAATGAACCCGTTGAAGTGCGCATTTGGAGTATCGGCTGGGAAGTTCTTGGGCTTTGTTATTCATGAGCATGGTATAGAAATTGATCCAAGATGATAGAAGCAATACAGAAAGTGGAAGCACCAAAATGCAAGAAGGATGTACAGAAATTCCTGGGCAAAATAAATTATCTGCGGCAGTTTATAGTGAATCTGTCCGGGAAAGTTTGTGCCTTCACTCCTATTCTTTGGTTGAAGTCTGATTGTGACTTTGCCTGGGGGCAAAGCAGCAAGAAGCGTTCGAGAATATCAAGCGGTGTTTATCTACCCCTCCGGTGATGAGGGCGCCCAGGCATGGAGAGCCATCTCGGTTGTACATTGCTGCAGAAGACAACGTTATTGGTGTTGTCTTAACACAAGAAACTGAAGGGAAGGAGCACATTGTCACTTATTTGAGCCGGCGTTTATTGGATGCCGAAACAAGGTACACATTCGTTGAAAAATTATGCTTATGCTTATATTATGCTTGCACCAAGGTACGGCATTATTTGTTGTCTAGCATGTGCACTATAGCTTGTCAAACCGATGTCATAAAGTACATGTTGCACAGGCCGATTTTGAGTTGTAGAATCGGCAAGTGGGCGTATGGTTTAATTGAATATGATTTGGCTTATGAATCCTTAAAATCAATGAAAGACTAAATTGTTGCTGATTTTATTGTTGAGCATCGGATTGACAATGAGCATGAGATAGATGTTAACCTTGTTTCGCTAGTACCATGGAGACTATACTTTGATGGTTCAGTTTGTGACGATGGCCAGGGGGTCGGCATTGCCTATATTTCTCCTCATGGTGCTGTTTTTGAGGCCTCGTGTCGTTTAGAATATTTCTGCACAAATAATCAAGCCGAATATGAAGCATTGCTATTCGGGCTAGAGATGTTGGTCGCCATGGGCGCGACACATGTGGAGGCTTTTGGTGATTCATTGCTGATAGTGCAACAAGTAAACAAAGTTTTTCAGTGCATCGACGGATCACTTAATATGTATCTTGATAAATGCTTAGACATAATTGCTACTTTGGATTATTTCAATATATCTAATGTATCTAGGCAGGATAATAGTGTTGCAAATGATTTAGCACAACAAGCATCTGGCTATCACATCAGCCGTGGCGCGTTTCATCGTTATTATAAGCCGATGCATGCTTTTGCTGACATATGTGAAGCCGAATTGACCCCCATCGATTCGGCTACTAATGAAGGGTCTAGTGCAGGTACACAAGGAGATTGGAGGAGACCTATTATTGAATACTTGCTGGATCCTAGCAAGAGGACGGACAAGGCTGTTTGGCGGTTGGCATTCAAATATGCGTTGCTGGACAATGATTTATATCGCCGAACGGTGGATGGCATTCTCCTGAAGTGTCTAGATGAAGATCAAGCGAGAGTTACCATGGGAGAGGTACATGAAGGTATATGCGGTACACATCAGTCGGCTCACAAGATGAAGTGGTTGCTACGGCGTGCTGGATTTTATTGGCCGACTATGATTAATGATTGCTTCAGGTATTATAAGGGGTGTGAGTCTTGTCAGAAGTTCGGGGACATCCAATTGGCACCTGCTGCTATGCTACATCCTATTGTAAAGCCGTGGCCGTTCAGGGGATGGGGATTGGATTTTATTGGCATGATTCATCCCGCGTCCTCTGATACATCTCAAACATATCTATAATTTCTGATGTTCCATGTTGATATTATACCAATTGTTACATGTTTTATATACACTTCATAGCACTTTTATGCATTTTCTGGGACTAACCTATTAACAAGATGCCACAGTGCCAGTTCCTGTTTTCTGCTGTTTTTGTATTCTAGAAAAGGTAGTCTGGAAATATTCTCGGAATTGGACGAAACTTGGACAGAACCTCCTATTTTTCCAACACGAAGACGGAGTCCAGAGGAGAGACGGAGGAGGGCCACGTGGCACCCACACCATGGGGCCGCGCGGGCCCCCCTGCCGCGCCGTGGGGTGGTGTGGGGCCCTCGTGGCTCCGCAGCCGCCGCCCTTTCGCCTATTTATTATTCCCGACGCGAAAATCCTAAACACCCGAGTCATTATCCACGAAAAGTTCCAGAGACGCGCCGCCGTCAACCCTAACTCGGGAGGGTTCAGAAGCTCTTCCCGGCACTCTGCCGGAGAGGGGAATCATCACCGGAGGGCTCTACATCACCATGCCTGCCTCCGGAGTGATGCGTGACTAGTTCATCCTTGGACTACGGGTCCATGGCAGTAGCTAGATGGTTGTCTCTCCACTTTATGCTATCATGTTTAGATCTTGTGAGCTGCCTATCATGATCAAGATCATCTTATTGTAATGCTACATGTTGTGTTTGCTGGGATCCGATGAATATTGAATACTATGTCAAGTTGATTATCAATCTATCTTATATGTTATTTATGATCTTGCATGCTTTCCGTTACTAGTAGATGCTTTGGCCAAGTAGATGCTTGTAACTCCAAGAGTGAGTATTTATGCTAGATAGTGGGTTCATGCCTCCGGTAATCTGGAAGAGTGACAATAACTTCTAAGATTGTGGATGTGCTGTTGCCACTAGGGATAAAATAACCGATGCTTAGCTTAAGGGTACGCCGTTAGGTCTAATTCATTTGTTTACTTACGCACATTACTTAATGCAATTATCCGTTGCTTGCAACTTAATACCAACGGGGAACTCGGTATGACAACCTGGCGGTGGATTATTAGTCATATACGCTGTTGGATAACGTCTATGTATTTTGTCGTAATGCCCACATGAATATCATACTAATCATCATGTCATATATATGCATTGTTATGCGCTCAATATTTTGTCAATTGCCCAGCTGTAATTTGTTCACCCAGCATGTTAGTTATCTTTTACGGAGAGACACCACTAGTGAACTGTGGACCCCGGTCCATTCTTTTGCACTGATAATACAACCAACTGCAAACACTGTTCCTTTTCATTCTCTGCAATTTACTACTGTTTTCCACACCATACGTTTAATCCTTTGTTTTCAGCAAGCCGGTGAGAATGACAACCTCACTGTTTCGTTGGGGCAAAGTAGTTTGATTGTGTTGTGTGCAGATTCCACGTTGGTGATCGAGTAACGGCGCCACCAACAACCTTCAGAAGTGATTTCTTGCTCCTACTGGTCGATTAAAACCTTGGTTTCATACTGAGGGAAACTGCTGCTACACTGCATACCTTCCTCTTGGGGTCTCCCAGCGAACGTGTGATCCACGCAATCAAGCTCTTTTTCTGGCGCCGTTGCCGGGGAACAAGAGGATTTCTGCAAGGGGAGTTTCACGCTTCCAATCTCTTTACTTTGTTATTGTCTTGCTTAGTTTATTTTTATTTAGTCTTGTTTGCTTTATTTATCAAAAACACAAAAAAATTAGTTCTTGCATCTAGTTTATTTCGGTTTGTTATTATGTCTAGTTGTTTATTTGCTATCAATGGCTTATCTCTATGAAACTAGATCTTGTTGGCAAGGTGGGTCCACTGAGGATGAACGAAGATATTATAGGAATTACCGCTTGTCACAAAAATGGATGTACTTATGGAAAATCTTAAATCAACTAGAGGAATATGCTAGAAATTTATGCTTTATATTTGGCAAATCTTTTTGCTTTAATGAATCTGATTGTTATAGGAAGTCAAACATTTTTCTTTCCAATGTGCTTGTAATGATAATGAAACCTTAGCTTCTTATGTTAAAGGTTACTATAATGGGTATGAGGTGGAAAGAATTGAAGAATTTATTGTTTTTAAGGGTGCCCTTGAAATTAGTTCTTTCTTGAGCATAAAACTGATGCCCCTTATAAATCTGAAAGTTTTGGCATACTTAAATATTGTTATGATACCTACAAGGATAATAATTCTTATATTACTGAACATCTTAAGAGGATGTTTCCTCCAAAAGATGAAACTTATGCCTTGCAGGAACCTGTGGAAGAAGAAATTGCTGAAGCTGAAAGCTCATTGGATGAAAAAGAGGAGGAGAGTGAAGAACAAAAGGAGGATCTACCTTCTAATGATAGTAACTCTTTAACTCTTACATTATATGATTCCCTCCATGCCTACCTAAGGAGGAAGAATGCTATATTGTTGAATGTCATGATTCTATTGAAATATCTCCTTTTGATAAATTTGAAGTAACAACTCCTTGACTCAAGAAAAGGAAATTGCAGAAAGTAAAAATGTGCTCCCTAATGTCTTATATGATAATGCTCTTGATGATGGTCCTATATTGCCTAATGATATTTTTATACTACTATTGTCAAAAGTGGGTTTAATAACCCCACTGTTTTTGAGCTTAATAAAAATTATGTGTTTGTAGATCATGAAAAGCATGCTTTATGTGATAGTTATATTGTTGAGTTTGTTCATGATGCTACTGAAAGTTATTATGAGAGAGGAAAATATGGTTGTAAAAGTTTTCAAGTCACTAAAATACCTCTTTATGTTGAAAGTTTTGAAGTTTATTTGTTTCATCTTTCTATGCTAGTTGCTTTATGCTTCAATAATTTATTTTGTTACAAGATTCCTTTGCATAGAAGTGGGTTAGACTTAAATGTGTTTGATATTTGCCTCTTGATGCTCTCTTTGTTTTTCAACTCTTATTCTTATGAGAGCATCATTAAAATCTTCAAGCCTAGCTAAAAGGCATTAAAGAAAGCGCTTTTGGGAGGCAACCCATTATCTTTTGTTTTCAGTTTTTGTCAAGGAGTTGTTTACTTCTGTAACAATTCCTTTGTATCTTTATTTTATCGCATTGTTGTGCCAAGTATTGCCTCTAATAGGAAGATGATGCTAGATTTGGATTTCTGCGCAGGAACAGATTTCTGCTGTTCACCGTTTTAATTCTGTAAAATCACAGAAAAATTATTTAAATCTGAAATTTTTGTGCGTGATCCTCAGATATGTACGCATCTTTCGTTAGTTTAAAGTTTTTCGATCTGAGCAACGTAAGTGCCTCGAAAAAATTCGTCTTTGCGGACTGTTCTGTTTAGACAGATTCTGTCTTTTATTTTTCGCATTCTCTCTTTTACTAGTGTTGAGTGGAATTCTTTTTTAGGGTGAAGAGCTTCACATAACATCAGTGGCAGTAGCTAATGTTAAAAGTAACGGTCATGTTTGTGTCCTTATAGAACATGTGAGTTTTTGATTGTGCACTAACCCTCTAATGAGAATTACTTTGAGTTTGGTGTGGCGGAAGTTTTCAAGGGTCAAGAGAGAAGGATGATATAATGTGATCAAGAAGAGTGAAGAGCTTAAGCTTGGGGATGCTCCCATGGATCACCCCAGCATATTTCAAGAAGACTCAAGCGTCTAAGCTTGGGGATGCCCAAGGCATCCCTTCTTCATCAGCAACTTATCAGGTCATCTCTAGTGAAACTATATTTTAATTCTTTCACATCATATGTGCTTTACTTGGAGCGTCTGTGTGCTTTTATTTTCAGTATTTTATTTTTTATGGTCAACTTGATTGGACCCCAGCATTCTTGATTGGGAGAGAGACACGCTCCGCTTTTTCATATGAATACTCCTATTCTTCACTTATACTTGTTGAGTATTCTTATCTAGCTATTGCTATGCTTTTAGCTCCTGTTTTTCATGCATCTCTTATTCAGAGCTGTTAGTTCTTTTAAAGAAAGTACTCTCTTGCTTCACTTATAATTGTTTGGAGAGTTTATGTTGAAATAAATTGATTGGTGTTTGGTTGGAACAGAAAATGTTGCATGTGGTAGATGGTATAATGGAAAAAGCTTACATATTCTTGTAGATCATTGTATTGGATAATTTGATACTTGTCAATTGTTTTGAGTTATCAAGTAGTTCATGTTTAAGCTTTTGTATCATGTAGTTAAAACCTATTAATGAAGAACTACCGTAAAGCTCGTTGAAATTTGGTTTGCATGATTGGTATCTCTAAGGTCTAGATATTTTCTAGTAAAAGGGTTTGGTTAACAAGGAAGACAGTGTAGAGTCTTATAATGCTTGCAATATGTTTTCATATAAGCTTGCTGTGTCGGTTGATATCCTGTGTTTGCTTCAAATAACCTTGCTAGCCTAAACTCTGTACTGAGAGGGAATGCTTCTCGTGCATCCAAAACCTTGAGCCAAATCCATGCCATCTGTGTCCACCATAACTACCTATATGTGGTATTTCTTGCCATTCCAAGTAAATTTTTCATGTGCTACCTTTAAACTATTCAAACTTTATTACTCCTATTTTGTGTCAATGTTTACCAAGCTCATGAGGACGGGGTGGATGTCTTTATGTCAACTGTCAAACAGACTTTACCACCGGACTAGCGGCATATACATCCGCTTATCCATTAATTTTGCAAAAAGAGCTGGCAAATGGGGTGCCCAGTCCCAATTAATTACAACTTTAACCGCTTAATTCTCTTCACATTTTTGCCCTGATTTATCAGTCAAGCAATGACAAACAGTGAAATATCTGCATGTGTAAACAAAGAGAGAAAGAGGGATGATCTGCCTTGCTGGTAGAAATAACGTCCTTCATGGGAGCCGCTCTTAAAAGTCTGGTTGGCAGGGGTCATATTGTACTTTCCATTTTCTGATTCGTTGACAATTAACAAACACCTCAAAACTTATTTTTACTCTCTATATGATTTCAAAAACTTAAAAAGCTCTAGCACATGATTTAATCCCTGCTTCCCTCTGCGAAGGGCCTTTCTTTTACTTTTATGTTGAGTCAGTTTCCTACTTCTTTCTATCTTAGAAGCAAACACTAGTGTCAACTTTGGTGCAACAATTTTTATATGCTCGTATATTGCACTTATTATATGCTTTGTGTTGACAAATATCCATGAGATATATATGTTGAAAGTTGAAAGCAATTGCTGAAACTTAAATCTTCCTTTGTGTTGGTTAAATACCTTTTACTTAGAATCTATTGCTTTATGAGTTAACTCTTATGCAAAACTCTTTGATGCTTGTCTCGAAAGTACTATTCATGAAAAGTTTTTGCTTATATGATTCAGTTGTTTGCTCATTATCTACTTGCTAGCAAACTATAGACCATTGACCTGGATCACTTCATTCATAACATGTGCTTTACAATATTATTTGATCAAGATTATGATTGTAGCATGTCACCTCAGAAATTATTTTGTTTTTATCGTTTTACCTACTCGAGGACGAGTAGAACTAAGCTTGGGGATGCTTGATACGTCTCAAACGTATCTATAATTTCTGATGTTCCATGTTGATATTATACCAATTGTTACATGTTTTATATACACTTCATAGCATTTTTATGCATTTTCTGGGACTAACCTATTAACAAGATGCCACAGTGCCAGTTCCTGTTTTCTGCTGTTTTTGTATTCCAGAAAAGCTAGTCTGGAAATATTCTCGGAATTGGACGAAACTTGGACAGAACCTCCTATTTTTCCAACACGAAGACGGAGTCCAGAGGAGAGACGGAGGAGGGCCACGTGGCACCCACACCATGGGGCCGCGCGGCCCCCCTGCCGCCCGTGGGGCCCTCGTGGCTCCGCAGCCGCCGCCCTTTCGCCTATTTATTCTTCCCGACGCGAAAACCCTAAATACCCGAGCCATTATCCACGAAAAGTTCCAGAGACGCCGCCGCCGTCAACCCTAGCTCGGAGGGTTCAGAAGCTCTTCCCGGCACCCTGCCGGAGAGGGGAATCATCACCGGAGGGCTCTACATCACCATGCCTGCCTCCGGAGTGATGCGTGAGTAGTTCATCCTTGGACTACGGGTCCATGGCAGTAGCTAGATGGTTGTCTCTCCACTTTATGCTATCATGTTTAGATCTTGTGAGCTGCCTATCATGATCAAGATCATCTTATTGTAATGCTACATGTTGTGTTTGCTGGGATCCGATGAATATTGAATACTATGTCAAGTTGATTATCAATCTATCTTATATGTTATTTATGATCTTGCATGCTTTCCGTTACTAGTAGATGCTTTGGCCAAGTAGATGCTTGTAACTCCAAGAGTGAGTATTTATGCTAGATAGTGGGTTCATGCCTCCGGTAATCTGGGAGAGTGACAATAACTTCTAAGATTGTGGATGTGCTGTTGCCACTAGGGATAAAATAACCGATGCTTAGCTTAAGGGTACGCCGTTAGGTCTAATGCATTTGTTTACATTACGCACATTACTTAATGCAATTATCCGTTGCTTGCAACTTAATACCAACGGGGAACTCGGTATGACAACCTGGCGGTGGATTATTAGTCATAGACGCTGTTGGATAACGGTCTATGTATTTTGTCGTAATGCCCACATGAATATCATAGTAATCATCATGTCATATATATGCATTGTCATGCGCTCAATATTTTGTCAATTGCCCAGCTGTAATTTGTTCACCCAGCATGTTAGTTATCTTTTATGGAGAGACACCACTAGTGAACTGTGGACCCCGGTCCATTCTTTTACACTGATAATACAACCAACTGCAAAACTGTTCCTTTTCATTCTCTGCAATTTACTACTGTTTTCCACACCATACGTTTAATCCTTTGTTTTCAGCAAGCCGGTGAGATTGACAACCTCACTGTTTCGTTGGGGCAAAGTAGTTTGATTGTGTTGTGTGCAGATTCCACGTTGGTGATCGAGTAACGCGCCACCAAAACCTTCAGAAGTGATTTCTTGCTCCTACTGGTTCGATTAAACCTTGGTTTCATACTGAGGGAAACTGCTGCTACACTACTTCATACCTTCCTCTTGGGGTCTCCCAGCGAACATGTGATCCACGCAATCATCCTCGAAAGGGCATCGGTTCGTGTTGGTGGCCACCGATTATTTTACCAAGTGGTCTGATGCAGTACCTCTCCGGAATATGACGCATAAGGAGGCACTAGTACAGAACGACACATCGGATACCCCTCTATGGCAACGGTAGGAGTTAGGCGATGGTAAATCGCGACATGCCCTGCGTGCCCGCACTGGGTCGTAAAGCAGGCCCACAACAAAGGCAACGAGTGAATAGTGAAATATATGTTGGCAACGGAGGTTAGTTTACCTCCGTTACCGATGTGGGCTCATCGCACACGGACAGTTTCGTAATCTCCGTTGCCATTACAAGCAGCCCGACAGCCGGCCTATAAGAACCTACTATGCCCTTCACTCTCACTCTCACTCTCACTGTCTCACTTCCAACCCTAGCCGCCGCACAGTCTCCTCTCTCTCCACTCTCTCGCATGGCTTCCACCATCGGCGCTGGTAGATCCGGCCATCGTGGCCGTGGCCGCGGCCGTGGCCGCCCCACCCTCCGGGCCTTCAGGCAGCAGCAGCGTCAGCTGGTGTTGCGGGACGAGCTTGCGGAACAGGCCGCCGCCGATCCGGCCCCCTCGGGCCGGTCCCGCGCCCTTGGCGCTCGTCCGCACGGCGAAGGCTCCGGCCGCACCCGCTCATTTGGCCACCATTGCAGCTACCGCGAGATCCGCCAGGTGATGTACCCCGGCCGCCATCCGTCTTCCTCCTCCTCCTCGTCCTCGTCCTCCGACGAGGAGGAAGAGGAAGAGGAGGAGGACCGTGATCTGGACATCGCTTGCCAACTCTCCCGCGCCGATTTCGAGCGCGATGACGCCAAGCGTCGTCAGGGCGAGGCCGATCTGGAGGCGGCGGTCCTCCTCTCCGAGGCCTCGACCCAGGTCGAACGCGCCGAGAAGGCGGTCTACCAGTCTGACCTCCGGGCCGCCATAGCCCTCTCTTTGGTCCACGGCGAGGGCAAGGCGCCGCCAGGGGAGGCCGGCGCTAGCTCCATCGCCGGCGGCGACGCTAAGCGAGCCCGCCTCGCCTAATGTAAGACCCCAGTTCAGTAGGATAGCTATTTTCTAGTTGTAAGTAGCTAATTGTTTATCCATAGATTTGCTCTGTTTGTAGTAGGCATTGTTTCCACATAGATTTTTGCTGTTTTCTAGTTGTAAGTAGCTAATTGTTTATCCATAGATTTGCTCTTTTTAGTAGGCATTGTTTACACATATATTTTTGCTATTTTCTAGTTGTAAGTAGCTAATTGTTTGTCCATAGATTTGCTCTGTTTTTAGTAGGCATTGTTTACACATAGATTTTTACTGTTTTCTAGTTGTAAGTAGCTAATTGCTTATCCATAGATTGCTCTTTTTAGTAGGCATTGTTTACACATAGATTTTTACTGTTTTCTAGTTGTAAGTAGCTAATTGTTTGTCCATAGATTTGCTCTGTTTTTAGTAGGCATTATTTACACATAGATTTTTGCTGTTTTCTACTTGTAAGTAGCTAATTGTTTATCCATAGATTTGCTCTTTTTAGTAGGCATTGTTTACACATAGATTTTTGCTGTTTTCTAGTTGTAAGTAGCTAATTGTTTGTCCATAGATTTGCTCTATTTTTAGTAGGCATTGTTTCCACATAGATTTTTGCTGTTTTCTAGTTGTAAGTAGCTAATTGTTTATCCATAGATTTGCTCTTTTTAGTAGGCATTGTTTACACATAGATTTTTGCTGTTTTCTAGTTGTAAGTAGCTAATTGTTTATCCATAGATTTGTTCTGTTTTTAGTAGGCATTATTTACACATAGATTTTTGCTGTTTTCTAGTTGTAAGTAGCTAATTGTTTGTCCATAGATTTGCTCTGTTTTTAGTAGGCATTGTTTCCACATAGATTTTTGCTGTTTTCTAGTTGTAAGTAGCTAATTGTTTATCCATAGATTTGCTCTGTTTTTAGTAGGCATTTGCTCTGATTTTAGCTTTGTTTCTGTTATGCCGATGATTAAAATTAGGTGACACCATGTGATCCGGGGGTGGCGCTAGTGATCCTTGTGATATGCACAAATACCCATCGATCTTGTGCATCCTACTTGGCTCGCTTGCTCCATCCCTGGAATTTGTGTGTCCAATCTACCTATATATGAGGCATTGTTTAGTCTATGTTCTAGTTGTAATTAGTTCTATATTTTCTGTAATGCCGATGAAGAAGCATCTGTCTTGTGTATAGAGATGAAGGAGCTTACATTTTGATTTTTTTCATCTCCTTTAGGGCGAGGAGGAAACCTGGAGACTATGCGGCGGCCGTGAAGACGTAGGAGCGGGGCTCCGTCCACACGGTCCACTAAAGCCGGCGCCTCCAGGAGCAAGACTTTTGTGCAGTACTAAATAGGTAGAAGAAGACCACGCAATGAAGCTGGGCGAAGAGGAAGGTGAAGAACCGGCGGCCGTCAAGCAGGAACCACAGGGCTCCGTCGACGGTGCAGCAGGCGTCACCGGCTTTTTTTTGTTTCCTTTAGCCCTCATTACAAACGGTTAAAAAACTAATCTCCGTATCTGATGTAAAGACTAAAGGCAACGGTTATATATATGCCTGTTGCTAAACTTATTGCAAACGATAAAAATCTCCGTTGCCATTGTGAGGCTTCACATCAGTGACAGAGGCGGGGACACGGACCCTTTCTCCGTTGCCGAAGGGGTTTTTGGCCCGTTTCCGATGTGTCATTCTGTACTAGTGAGGTAATCAAATTTATAACCGAGCACATTATTCATAGATTCGGTGTGCCACAGACATTGACTACAGATCAAGGTACATCATTTATGGCGAAGGAAGTGAAAGAATTCGCCGAATCATATGGTATAAAGATGCTCAATTCATCTCCTTATTATGTCCAAGCCAATGGACAGGCCGAATCTAGCAATAAGACATTAATTTGGCTCATCAAGAAGAAGGTCGACGAATATCCAGGAGGTGGCACGAGGTGTTGTCCGAAGCATTGTGGGCACACAGGATTTCACAGCACGGCGCGACCAAGGTAACACGCCGTATGAGTTGGTATATGGGCAAGAAGCCGTTTTGCCCGTTGAGGTAAATCTGGCTGCATTGAGGATCACCAAGCAAGATGGTTTATCGGCAGTTGATTTTCACAATTTGATGATGGACAACATCGACGAGGTTACCGATAAACGTTTGACAGCATTGAAGGACATTGAGAGAGACAAATTACGGGTAGCCAGGGCATATAACAAGAAGGTGAAGTTGAAAAGTTTTCAGGTTGGTGATCTCGTCTGGAAGGTAATCTTGCCGGTCGGTTCGAAGGACAAGAAATTCGGCAAGTGGTCTCCGAGCTGGGAGGGTCCTTTTAAGATCGTGAGAGTTGTGCCTGGAAACTCATATTTGGTGGAGTCTACAGATGGAGGCTTGATATTGCCTCGGGCCCTTAATGGACGTTACTTGAAGAAATTCTACCTGATTGTGTGGCAAGAGGCCTAAAACGCACATATGGCCGATAAACGTACATATCGCCCTTAGCATATATGGCCGATAAATTATTATCGCCCTAAGAACAGATGGCCGATGGAGTGTTGACATCGTCAGTAGAACAATAATGGCGCAAGTTATTTTTTTGGCACGCTAGCTTTGCCAAAAAACAGGGGGCATGTGTTGATGACCAATTTTGGCTTACAAGGAGGTGTCACCAAGATGATCTCAGATGAAAATATAATGTGAACAAAAGTTGTGCGTATCGTCGAGACAACCAACTTTGGTTTTTGGACCATCTCAATCTGAGGTCATATGCAACTTGTGAAGCCAAAATACTGTGGGCGCCTTACCTTAGATATGGTCTGTCCTTGGGCGTGCACACAGGGTGCTGGGCGCAGGCAAGGGCGCAGGCAGGTCGCCTGACCACAGACACCGTCTGCCCTCGGGCGCGTGTCATCCGGAAAGACTAAAAAAACGCATCGAATTGCTTTCGACTGAATTTGAAGGGTCCAGATGAAGTCAAATGAAAAAAACGCATAAAATGAAAGTTCTTCGTTTTTTCGAGACGAACAACTTTGTCTTGTATGAGAGTTTGATCCGAGGTCGGTAACTGCGTCAAAAATGACCCGCAAGGTGCAGACCGAACAGTTTTGGAAGGTTCGGGTCAGACCATCCGAATTGGACCCAAATTAGGGTTTTGGACGTGAATCCAAACCTTTTCCTTTCACGGGAAGTACAGCCGCCCTTATATACGAGGGTGTCGGCCGATTGAACAACACACAATCGTCAAACACAAAACCAATCTACAAACTTTCATCTCCTACCCTAGTTTTCTCCTTCTCATTCGTCGGAGTTCTTCGTTTCGGAGAGCTTTGGTCTACGAAGTCCTGGGGGCGGGCGAACTGACCTAGGGCAGCCCATCACCGCCGTGCGTCCAGACGGGGTCTCTCCGGCCGCGTGGGGTTTCGGGTTCTCAAAAGAGCTCGCCGGATTGTCTTGCGTATCACGCTTTCGGTGAGCCTCCTTCGGCGACGTGTCCTGCATATCGCGCTCGATGCCGAGGGTACGCGATGACGTGTTCGTGTGCGAACAGCGGACACTCGTGGTCTAAGCCCGAATTTCTACTAGTGTTGATCCGTCGTTGACTATTTTTATTCGCTCCTGGAGACAATATCATTGGCTCCCAGCTCCTGGAGTCGGCGTGATCAGACGGTGTATTATAAGTTTAAGACTGAGAAGCCAATGTTGTTGACTCCCCTAGGGTTGCTGGAGTCGGTCTGATCGGACGGTGCATTAAGACGGAGGCAATGCTTATGGTATTTCTTATGGTAATACAAGAATGCTTAGTGATGAAAGTTTGTTAGAGGTTGAAAAGGCTACTAAAAAATTTATGCACACACAATATGAGCAAAATAAAGTCTAATCAAAAAAATGGATGAGCATGGTGGTTTGGTGAGCTTGTTTCGTCAAGCCAATGCCACGAGGTAGCAGGAGGGGCGCCGACTGAAGAGTGGATCCTTATCCTGCCCCAAAAGACACTCAGCACGGAAGGCCTGGGGAGTCGGACTGATCGGATGGTGCATTAGGATGAAGTCAGCATCGTTGGTCCCCTAGGGCTGCTGAAGTGGATGCTAGATTTTTTATGGAATGTAGTACAATGGTTCATTCGGAAAATGTGGAACCGATTCTATATTAAATTTGGTGTCACGAAGGTTGGTATGCTTAGCAACTTTGAGAGTCGTTGTTCATGCCAGCTCGAGGGATCCGACATGATCGTGCTATAAACCAAGTTGGCAAAAGTCTAAATGAGAGATTATCAGGGCCATTGCAGTAATACGTCAGAAATAATATCACAAAGTATACAATGTTCTTAAATTATTACAAAGTTCAGACCAATATTACACATACACGTTCCTCTAGTTTAATGCTTCTGCAAAGGGATCAGTCATCGAGAAGTCATGTATGAGATGAGCGAAACTCATTAGGTCCGTACCTATATCTTTAAAGTGAAAATTAGCTTCAGCGGAAGCTTTGTGCCTCAGGTGTAGTTTCTTGCGCTGACTAATGAGCCATTCATCACCTTGGTCTTCATCGATGCTAAACCTCATTAGCTTGAGCGCATTTGCGCTCGGAACAAAGAACTTGGCGAACTTAACCTTAGGCGGAGTGCCTCGGTAGTTGGTCAGGGTAATTTCTGTGAGATGGCGATCACGACATTCGATGGGATTATTGGTGCCATATTGCAGCTTATTTTTCCTTGTCGGCCCTCTCCATGTCTGCGAAAGAAGAGAACGAGTTAAGTATAGTGTCTACATCAAAACAAAACAAAAAGTGCGGCCGAGTAAGGGAAAAATAATATCAATTAGTTATTTTTAAGTATATCAGTGTCTATAAATGCAGTTGTAAACACTACATTGTATTTGTAAACTCGGAAGTGGTCAGGGAAAACTATACAAGAAGGACAAAGCGGTTAAAAAACCAAGTCGGCACATGAAATGAGGTAAACAATATTAAATGCACTCCTTAAAAACAGACGGTCGATGAATCTTAATTCAGTGCCTGCAAAAATTTCGCCATATTTAGTAGCTTTTGAGTGGCAGCAGAAACAGAAAAAATCGTAATGTGATGTTTTTTCGATTTGTAGGCTTTCTAAAACAATGTTGGCTTAGGTTCGCTTGTGTCGTACTCTGGACAAGGGTTGCTCCGGAGCCTACGCGAGTCGGCTTCACCTCTGCTGAGTTAGACAGCTGAGGCGATCAGAAAGCTAAAGCCGACTGGAGGGAGCCGGCGAGATCGAAAAGTGGCCGCCATGCATACTTTCCAGAAAAACAAACATGACCTTATTAGATCTTATGAAAAATGATCATTTGTCCTGCGTCTGTGTCCATAGGGTTTGACTGGATAGGGTAGCTCAATCATGCTAGTAGATGATTTGGCCAAGTAGATGCTAGTGTCTCTAAGAGAGAGTATTTATGCTAAATAGTGGGTTCATGCCTCCTGTGTATCTGGGCTCGAGTTGAGAAAACTGACTGAAACCGGAATGTGTTGTTGCCACTAGGGAGAAAACAACGGTGCTATGTCTACGTGTCATTTGCATTGTTTACATTACATATTTTTCTTATTATAGTTATCCCTTGCTTGCAACTTAATACTTTCAGGAGATCATGATGTTATCTTGAGGGTGGATTATTAGTCATAGATGCAGCTAGCAAGCGGTCTATGTATATTGTTGTAATGCCCAATAAATACTACAATGAAATTTATCTTGTCATAATATGCATTGTCATGCCCTTACCATTTGTCAATTGCCCAGATATAATTTGTTTACCCAGCATGTTAGTTATATGTTTATGGAGAGATAACACTAGTGAACTGGGGACCCCTGTCCTTTCTTTTACATTGCTCGCTATCCACTTTTGCATTTACATTCATTTTATACACCATACGTTTAATCATTTGCATTCAGCAAGCCAAGTAGATTGACAACCTTCTTATTTCATTGGGGCAAAATAGTTTGATTGTGTTGTGTGCTGGTCCACGTTGATCTACAAGCACGAGAGTAGATTGAGACCGTGTGGAAGATCTTTCACTTCCTACTAGTTTGATAACCTTGGTATTGTTTTCAAGGGAAAATTTGCTGTTGCACTACTTCATACCTTTCTCTTGTGGTATCTCAACGAACGTGTGTTTTCACGTCATCAACGACGCCGCCGGTCTGCTGCGATTCCATGCCGCCGGTTCTTGCGAAGAAGCCAGGGCTGGCCGCCGACGCGATGGAGCCGGTTGTGATGATCTCGTCCATGTAGGTGTCGCCGTGCATTCCGCCGAACACACTGCGGGCATTGTGGCTCGGGGCGAAAGGGAGCGCCACGGCGCAGCGACGACGAGCTTGAGTAGCTCAGGGAACCTCCATACAGCATGTTGATGTCAGCCTGAAGGAAGACGGTGGACGCGCAAGAGTGCAGTGTGGAAACACGATGTTGGGGTTTAACCCACCGTGCGCCTCAACGTCGCGAAGTGGCGAGCGCTCCAGAGCGGCGATGACGACGGCGAGAATCTCGTCGGGGAGGCGACGCTAGCTTGGCTGCCCCATCCGGCGAACTAGGCAGGGTGAGTCGGTACACCAACCCTCATCTTCGCCGCCAGCGTGCTCCTCTCCACGACCAGCGCCACCCTCGCATCCACCTCCACCTCCTCCCCTCCAGGTGCTTGGCCTTGAGCACCTTTTCCCTCGCCCGGCGGATGGCGTTTTCGGTGGACCTGCTTCCTTTGCCCACTTGGCGTTGGTCCAACCCAGCGGCCTCTTCATCGGTGCCCTCGGCTTCCTCAGCTTCTTCGCCGACTCGACGGCGGTGGTGCGAGGGCCTATGAATTTCTTCGACGACATGGCAAACAGATCTAGGGCGCCAAGCAAGGAAATGGCAGGAGCTTCGGGCAAAGAGGGGGATATGTGAGGGGAAAATCACCTTGTTTCGTCGACATATCTGGCCCATGTCGCCTTTTCACTTCCCGCGGCACCCCATGTGCCCCCAGCGCGCTAGGTTCAACTTGGGAATGCCAGGTGAAAATTGGCTCAAACGGGCACTAAAACGAGTCTTAGGGGGGCCGAGTAAGAGGATTTCCTTGCGCCGACGCCAAAAATAAGGCATCTTGGGAGGGCTTTGGGGGGACGGCTAGATATGCCCTAAAACGGATGGCATACAAACAAGCTAAACAACATGAGTGAAGGCAGAGCATACAAAAAGTACTACAGTTGAAATGGATCATGTCTACTGCAATATGTTTTGGTGGTCCATAATAAAGCACGTGTGATAGCAGCTACAACTGTAGATCAGAAGCTGATGGATCACAAGAACATTTACCCTACAACAGAATGTGATGACCACAAACAGGCAGAAAGTGATGATCCAATTCTCGAAACATAAAGTGATGGATCGCAAGACTTTTAATCCTGCAACGCAGACGCCTCTCCTCTCTAATCATATGTTTGTTCAGCTTCATATGCTTCTTTAGCCTTCTTGATGAGGTCGGCCAGTCCTTTTTTATGCTTGGTCTTCAAATCATAGAGAAACACCGTTTTATTATAAAGCATCAAAATTTCTCCCTTAATGATGCGAATATTTTCGTATTTTGGGGCATCAGTGACCAACTTTGCTAGCTCATTTGGAAAAAATATCTGAAACAAACGGACTTTGGTTAGTCATACGAATGAAAGATTCCATAAACTGCACAAAGGAATTTCTTATAATATTATAGTTTACCTTGTTAGGATTGCCAAATACAATTTTCTCTTTAGGGTAACATATCATCTTCAGAGCTGTTGCAAGTTTCAGTATCTCCCAGCCCTCAGAATTCATTGATGACACCTCCTCAAATAAGACACTAGCAATTCGCCAGCTCTTATAAAGTTTCTTCAAAGAACACTCACAATCATACAAGATATATGCTTTCTCAATAATGCACTGATTAACCTGGATAGAGCATTGCTCCATTACTGTTAGCAATGAGGACAAATTATTGCACTCGAAGCTTTGGTCAGCAACAGGTGCACAAACTTTGGATAAAGTGTCCAACGCCAGTGATATAAAGTACTAGTAGCATTTAATATCATACAAACGAGAAGACAAAGTGGTGACCTCACCATCTCCGGTTTGACATCAAAGCCATAACGATCTAGGAGCATTTTCAGCCCTTGACTAGTCTGGAGACCGTCCTCCTCAGATAGCTTTGACTTTTCTTCAGGCACTAAACTATGCATTAGGTATCTCAGGCCATGCATCATCTCCATCACAGGTTCATCACACAGGCAGGGTATTCCCTGAAAAAAAAAGCCACAAAAAAATGGTGCTAAAAATTGTTCACGGACAGAAGGGAAAAAAGGGAGCTTACGCTTACCAATCTTCCTTCAATGACTATTTTATATTCAGGCTTTCCAACAGCCAGCTTCTGCCCAGGTTGGCGCCACTTCAGGAGCATCTTAGTAAGCCGCTTGTGAAGACCAGTATCAGGGTTAATAGCATCAGACTTATCCTTAAAAACTTGAAACTCCTTAAGCCAAATGGCCTGATGAAGAAATTAACAAGGACAAGCTTGTCAGACAGGAGAAAAGAACAACATATGTCTTATCAATCATGCCAGGATAAGTTGCATCTCAATTGTAAAGATATTTATGGGCCTGTCTGGTTGGTCTACCAAGGTTGCCAGCATTTTCCATACCTATTAAGTTATTAGCCAAAACATGCATGACGTTACCAAGCAAAATTGGCACTACACTTTGCCACACACCCAAGGCAGTCTTGCTAAACTTTCTTAGTAACATCTGCGACCTAGGTTGTAGGAAAGAAATCTTCCCACATCTGCGGGTGTGAACCAAACACGTATAACTTGCCGTATGCAATGGGTTAGTATACCAACCAAACTGGTGCCCTGTTTATACCTTTTTATCAAAAACAATGAAATCTAATTCAGAATAAAATCCTGTGCTGACGTAATGCAATATACATTAGAGCCATGATGGTTTCTTAGGTGGTACCGTGGTAGTACTATGTCTGGGCTCCATCAAAAAGTTAGTAGTTACGCATTTCAGCATGTCGAGTAAACGAATGAGCTTGTGTGTGCTTACATGATGTGCCGTATATGGCGTGACAAAGTTTGCCCATATGTTCTGCAGGAGACAAAAAGAACCCATTAAAATTAGGTCAGTGACAAACATGACAAGTGTAACTAAGCACATCAGTAATGAAGAATAATGCAAGCACCTCCATGGCATCTGGTTCATAGAGGTTGACTCCATCAGCATAGAAAATTGCGAAGCCAGACGGCGTCTCAAACAGCACCATTATGAGCCCATAATACCCCAGATTGTCAGCTGCCAATACACAAGTCAAGCAAACTCAAGAAAAGACGGGTTAACAATAAAATAAAAATTTATGTACACTAGTCACGCATTCATACATCAAACACTAGTTCGAGCCCTGAGTCCTACACATAAGGGCTGGCCGACCCACCACTAGTTGTGTAAATGAGCCAAGTTCCAGCACATACATTCCAGCTCGGCTCGAGCTCAATTTACCATGGGAGCCCGAAGTTCGGTTCGAGCTTTAATCGAAGCTCAAGCTTGGTCACAAGGCTCGTTAATTTTTATTTTTAAATCGCCATTGCATGCGATACTGCCGAAGAAAGACACCGGCCAATCTACCTCCTACTGCCTTCAACTTATAGCTAGTGGTACTAAAAGCAGTCTATGTTGTTTGCCTGCACATGCGTGTACATAGCACTACTGCACATAGACAAGGCAAAGTTGCCAGCCATTTTGTCCAACATTTAAAGGGCATAACTTGCATTGACATTAGGTGGCATAAATTGGAATTGTTCCACTTTCTCTTTTCAAAAGGAACAAATAGGTTGCCTTACTCATGGAATCTGTGGTCCATTGTGGAGTTCAGTTACCAAAAAGACAGAGATATATTTTAACCTCTCACTTATGTCTTTCTTCTAAGTAATGAACTGCTAATAATAAAAAAATTATATCAGGTTGCAGGAGTTGGGATAAATGCGGCCTCATGTGAACAACTGACAACTGTTTTCCGAATGAAGTTTCGTTTCGCTGCCTGACTTGCTTTCACCCTCAAGACTCACCCAGAACTATGTTACTACCAAGATTGAGACAACTGGTGAAGTATGTAGACCTTGTCTTAAGTAAATATATGAACTGCAAGCCAAATATCAGTTCCTGATCCCTGTTCCTCCGGCATTATCCAAACAAAATTTGGTGTAGCGGGGATTGATCCCTGTGGGGAGCGGATGACAGCAGGTGTAATAACCAAACAAGGCCTAACTATCTAAGAACCCGCCCACAAGGTACCACAACTTAGGGCCCGTTCGGTTTGACTGGGATTAACATGGATCGGGAGGTATTGACAAGGAATTGAACTCCATGCCGACTTGGGGTTTCGTTTCGGCATGCGGGGATTAAGTGGAGGGTCGGGCGGTGACTCACCTACACTGACCAACGAATTCGCCGGAGGAGAAGACCGACGTCGCTTTCGGCCTCGTTGCCCCGTCGAGGTCGAGGCCGAATTCGCCGGAGAAGGACGCCGCCGTCGCTGTCCGCTCCGTAGCCCCATCCCAGTCAACTCCTGATTGTGAGATGTGAGAGGTTTGCGGCGGCGTGGGGAATCCCATTTGACCGTAGCCCCATCCAGTCAACTCCTGATTGTGAGATGTGAGAGGTTTGCGGCGGCGTGGGGAATCCCATTGTTCAATTGGGGTGAGAAACTGAGGCCTTCCAGGGCACCTCCCCGCCAAACGCGTTCTGGGCCGTCCGATCGAGCACGTGGATGGTTCTGATTCGTTCTGGAGCTATTTCGCTGCATCACAGTGTTTTTCACGCGTTTCCTCGCCCGTGCACGCACTGACTAGTGGGGTCCGAGTTAACTAGGGACCGGCCGGCAGTCGCTGCGTTGAAAGGACTGCGGGAACAGCCAGGCGTCGCGGTGGCAGGGCTGTAATTCCGACGCCCGCGCAGGCCCATCTTTGGGATTTCCAGTCCAAACGAGGGCGATGGCAGGGCCCCCGTATGTGCGTGGCGGACGGGGTGGCGCCGGCGGGTACAAGTGCTACAGGCGGCGCCCTGCTCCGCCCCTGCCCGGCCTACCGGCGGTGAGAGCCTATATGGCCCTCCACTCCTTGCTGCTGAGCCCTACACACTCATTCTCGATCTAGGGTTTCGTCCTCGCACTTCAGCCTGCCATCGCCGCCGACCAGTCCAGCCCACCGCCGCCGGGGAGCAGTCCGGCATCTTCTCCACGCGACCAAGGTGCACAACTTTTACCCGCCTGTTTCTGCGTTTCTGAATCGAGGCCCAGCTACCCACGTTTCTATTCTCTGTTCTTACCCCCTAAATCTTCAGTGAGAGAGCGCGTCGCCGCTGCCTGCCGTGAGGAGGACAGCTTCCTGGGCCGAAGGTTGAGGTGAGGGCTAATTTCGATCTGTGTTTTCCCACGGTTCTTTGGTATTTAGATTCATAGTGATTTTCCACTTCATCCTATGCGACCTCATGGTTTTCCTTTGTCATATTAGTGTAGTTTTTTAAGTATAACTTGAGAAAGAAGGTCCCATGTTGTTCATCATTTGGATCTGATTTATTGATGTTCATCCTGCCATTTATAAGAAAAATGTTATCTCATGTGTTTATTTGTACTGCAGCGGTTTAAGAACAGGGATATTATGCCTCCTTTTGTATCTAATAAGATTTCTGCATTTTCTTATGTTGATGCTCA
Source organism: Poa pratensis (assembly GCA_947311845.1). NCBI lineage: Eukaryota > Viridiplantae > Streptophyta > Magnoliopsida > Poales > Poaceae > Poa > Poa pratensis. The sequence continues at coordinate 23,762,883 of CAMZMU010000118.1, forward strand.
GGCTAAATCTCAACACCAGACTTTGATCTACCTGCAGTTATCACGAGGTTGGGTAAACCAGCCCTTGCAGTTATCACGAGGTTGGTAGTGCTTGAGGTTGGCGAATGTCTCGCATAGGTCTTCGAGGAGTGTGCCCTCCTTCTTTGTTTTAATGACGATATCGTCGACATAGACATGGACGTTGCGTCCGATCTGTTCCCTGAGGCAGTTTTGCATCATGCGCTGGTACGTGGCACCCGCGTTCTTGAGCCCGAAGGGCATTGTGGTGTAGCAGTAGACGCCGTATGGCGTTATGAAGGCTGTCTTGTCCTCATCTTCGATCCTCATCCTTATCTGGTTGTAGCCCGAGTAGGCATCCAGGAAGGATAGACGCGCGCAACCCACAGTTGAGTCGACTATCTCGTCGATGCGAGGTAGCGGGAAATGGTCTTTGGGACAACACTTGTTCAGGGATGTGAAGTCGACACACATACCAAGTATGTCTGACTTCTTTTTTGGTACAAGGACAGGATTTGCCACCCAGTCTGATTTTTTGATCTCGCGAATAAATTTGGCTGCGAGTAACCTGTCGACTTCCTGACCGATGGCTTCACGGTTTGGTTCGGAGAATCGACGCATCGTCTGCTTCACAGGTCGAGTGTCTGGATATAGCTGAAGGGAGTGCTCGGGAAATTCCCTGTGAATACCTGGCATGTCGGCTGGACACCAGGCAAAGATTTCCCAGTTCTCACGGAGGAAGTTGATGAGCGCGCCTTCCTATGCAGGAGTTAGACTTGATGACACGTTGACCATCTTCGAAGGATCTGGCGGGTGCACCTGATGTGACCTTGTATCGTCTGTAGCGTTGAAGGCACTGTCGGATGCCGATTTTTTGGTTTCAGGAAAAAGTGTGCGGTCGTTGGTGAGGAAAAGATCGGTGAGTTGCTCCTGCATGCCGAACATCTCGGATATTTTGCTGAACTCTCTGTCGCAGCTATCCGAGCATTGAAGATCCCGCTCACCGTGATGGCACCATTGGGTCCCGACATCTTCTGCTTAAGGTAAGTGTAGTGCGGGACCGCAATGAACCGAGCGAACGTCGGGCGCCCAAGGATGGCGTGATATTGCGACTTCCAGTCGACGACTTCGAAGTTGATCTTCTCTGTCCTGAAGTTTCCCGGCTCGCCGAAGACTACCGGAAATTGTACTGTGCCGAGCGGGTAGACCGCTTTGCCCAGGACGATGCCATGGAAGATGTTATCTGATTTTGCTAGATTTTCAGTGGAGTGGTTCATTTTGCGAAGGGTGTCGGCAAACAAGATGTTGATTCCACTTCCTCCGTCCATGAAGACCTTGGACATGGCGAAGCCGCCAATTTGAGCGTCGAGTACCAAAGCGGCGTGCCCTGGACGAACAACGGCCGGCGGTGATCGTCGCGGGAGAACGTGATGCTGGTTTCTGACCCCTTCAGGTACTCGGGCACAGCAGGAGGAGCCATGGTGGCCAAATTGACTTGGTGAGTTATGAGTTTTTGCTCCCTGTTGGAGGGGTGTCCCTTCTGTATCATGTTCATCTGGCCGCGAGGCGCGGGGTATTGATCACCTGCCGTGCCAGGGGCTTATATACGTGGCTGGTGATGTACTGCACCCGCCATGTGCCCGGCTACTGGGGGTGCAGGAAGTGCTGGAGGAGCTCCGTTTGCAGCCGCAGCGGGGGGGTGTGTGGAAGCGTCGGGCGTACTCAGTCGCCAGTCTGGTGAATTTTCTGCAGTCTTTCAACAGGTGTCTTGAGTGAAGTTTTCCATCCTCATCCTTGAACATGTGGAATATGCATTCTTCCTCTATTTCTTCTGCGGGTGTGCGCTGATCTTGCGAGTCATCGCGGGTTTTCTGCAACTCCCGCTTGCGGTACCCCTCGCTGTGCTGACCATAGTCACGGCTGTCTCTATGGTCGTCCTGTCGACTCCCACTACGGTCGTCTTGACGGCCTATGTTACGGTCGCGTTCATCGCGGGTGTCGACGTAACCAGCCGCCACTAGTTCAGCGCCATCCGCGTCGTCGTAGTGATGAGATTTGCGTTTTCGCCTCCGATCGTTGCGCGGCCGTCTCGGCGACTCCAGTTGTTGCTGTCATGACGTGGCGACTCGCGGTCCTTGTCTCGCACCGAATCTTCTCCGTCGCCACTCGTTGGCGACCTTCATGAGCTGGGCGATGGAGCTCGGCTTCTCCCTTCTGAGTGCCTCGCGAAAGTCTCGTCTAGCGAGGCCTTGTGTAATGGCGTCGATCGCTCTGTCTTCCGACACTGTGCCCACGGAGTTGAGTATGGTGGTCCAACGCCGGATGTATGATCGCAGCGACTCGTCCGATCGCTGCTTGCATGCTCGTAGCTCTTCGAATGTCGCAGGATGGTCGCATGTTGCGGCGAATTTTTTGACGAAGTCCTCCGTGAAGGTATCCATGAGTCGTATTTACTACGGGGCAAGCTTTTGAGCAGTCGCGGGCTGAACCCACAAGCATCAACTGGATGTATTGCATTGCGTTGTCGTTGTACCTCGTTGACAGGAGACTGCGATCTTGTAGTCCTCCAGCCAGGATGACGGTTCTTGGCGGCCGTCGAACTTGGGTGTTTCAGATGTTAGCCTGAACCCTTTGGGCATCCGAGACTCGCGGATGCGTCGACTGAAGCACAAAGATCCGCAAGGCTCGAACTCGTCATCAGAGTAGATTCACTGCTAGAGGAGTGAGAAGATCTTCTGGATCGACTTTTGTTGACTCGACGTTGAGTTATGACGTCACGCAAATCCGCGCTCTCCTGGCGGCGGCGAGTGTCGAGTTGTCCTCGGCTCCGTCTGTCATCATCACGATGTCTGCGGTCTCTATCCTCATGGATGGTGACGGCTCGGTCGCGATCGTCGCGAGTCTACAAGTCTCGTTGTGGACTTCCTGCGCGGCGGGTTCTACTTCCTCCATGTGGCATGTTTCCTCCCGCAGTCTCAGCTCCTGGTGTTATGGCCGTGGCGTCCAGATTAAGTGATTTGATCTGCTGCCGATGCATGGCCGCGTTGGGATCATCCGCGGGTGGTTGTGTAGTTCTGAGATATGTTGCCACCGAGAGCAGGGCTCCCGTGGCTGTCTTGGGGATAGGGGTCCCTCTTCATCGTGCGTCATGAACGAGAGGTCCAGGTTGCGGGTTAGGTCGCTCTGTCTCTTTCGGAGATTCGTCGTGTCCTGGACTGATGCCTCGGGTCCGTCTGTCCTGTGGAGTGTATAGACAGTCCGCTCGCCGCGTGCTCGACACGCTGGCCTGCCTTCTTCGTTCGTCGAGTGTTGCACGGTAGTTCTTCAGCCGAAGGTTTTCTTGCCACATGAGGTACTGGTATGTCGCGAGCTCTTCGCGGGTCGAGTCAACGGGCATTATGAGGCACTCCTCGATGGCCTTTTTTGCTTTGGCTGCCATCTCCTCCGTGATGACAAACGTTGTTCTTCCGTCCGGCATGGTTACCGTCCAGGGATATGTTGGTGCCTCGCCGCGAGCGGCAGCCTCAGATGTTTCAGGGTCTGTCCTGGTGCCCCAATAGCCATGCAAACATGGAAGGGGATGTTATGCGAGATTTTGCCTCGGTCGCTATCGCTCCCGTTGATGGTGGAGTTGTCGGAGTCGATGTAATCGTTGAGCTGTACGCACGATTCGTCGCTGTCGAACTGGAAGGCGGACTCGACCTCCTCCTCGGCTTCCCTGGTGAGTCAAACGATGCCGATGCAGGTCTTGGCGAAGCAGTCGAGGAAGACGCGCCTTCCGCGAACGAAAAAGGTGCGAATTTTGTAGTCGACGATGACTCGGGCGATAGCATCGCCGACGAAGATGGAGATGTAGTCGATGTAGGCGTTGCCGACGCAGCCATGGTCGGTGCAGATGCGGTCGATTTAGATGCGGGCGCGATCGCTGTGAGTTGACGCGGGTCTGTCAAGTTATGTGTTCCCCAACGACTAACATGGAAATTGAAGTTGCCAAAAGTCAGATCTGCACCTGAGTGGAGGTCCGCGAACGCGGGCGAGCAATCGGCGAGGGTGGGTCGAATCCGAAGGAGCCGAAGTACATCGGCGCGATGATCGTTGGAGTCGGCGAATTGCGTTTGCTTTTGGAGTCGGTGGTATCGGCGAGTTGCCGTTTGCTGGTGAAGTCTTCGAAGTCGGTGAGTTGCCGTTTGCTGAAGGAGCCGCTGATGGCCCTTCACGTAGTTACCTGTGTGAAAAGTAAATGGGTTAGGTTGAGACTCCAAGTGCAGAGTGTGTAGTAAGTGGAAGACGTGTTTTCCCCACGAGGGGTGACTCGAGGGTTTAATATCGAACTCTCGGAGATCAGTAGTGAAGATTTATCTTTCCTATCCTTCTTTTGGTTACCTATAAACAAAGTAAATGTTTTGGTCCTCAACCTCACCTAGTGGTTGTCAAGCACAAGGTGTGAGAATGATATCAAGATAATATGCAATGCAACCAAGAAATAAATATGCAATGGTGGTAAATAAATATGCAAGGATGATGGTAGCAATGATAAATAATATTTTTGGGTTTTATATGATGAATGCAAGATGTAAAAGTGTTTTTGTATTTTCGGATTTTTAAATGGCAAAAAATGGAAAAGTGGTTGGAAAGGTGTTTCTTATGATTAAAAATGGACCGGGGTTCATGGTTTCACAAATGCACTCTCTCTTTAATAAAGTGGTAGACAATGGAACAGTAGAGTTGACATATGAGATTGCAACACAACAGTTTAATGACAAGTTATAATTATATGGGCATCACGTCCTAACATAGAGACCTTTTGGTTATTAGTCTCTCTTATACTCCACCAAGATGCGAACTAAATCATAACACCTCAATAATTAAGATAACTCAGTGTATAGCAATAAGTATCATGACATGAAGTTAAAATAAGAACATGCTAGATCTACTCATGGAGGAAGTGGCAATGGTCACACCCACATCTCCGGTAGCATGATATTTCTTTGTATCCCTAGTGAGGCAACAAAGTAAGGTAGAGATACCCAAGTGGATCGCAGAACTTTCTCTCACGTTCACTGCACTAGCCACCCCCGTTACTCCAACTAATGCACACGTTCCCCTCACACGCTCTCATAAACATGCTTGATCATGACAAGTAAATAAGAACTGGGTACATAATATGCATGTACTTTCATAACTGAAACAAAACCATTGCAATCTCAAACATATATTAACTCATAAAAAGATCCACCACAAAGGTATTACATAGATGACCGTAATCATGTTCAGCAGCTCATACGGTACTAATTAGTGAATCTCAAGAGAGAGAGATACATAAGTTACTTCCGCAAACCCATAGTCCAGAGGTGGACTACTCCCTTTTCATCATGGAGACGGTGGAGAAGTCGTTGGAGAAGATGGAGACCACGCCGGCAGCGCCCCGCCGGAGTTTCCCCCCTCCAATCTGCAGCTCCAGGTCTCTGTTTCGGTGTTTCTGTGTTTTTTCTGCGGCGCTCCTTTGATACGTCTCAAACGTATCTATAATTTTTGATGTTCCATGCTTGTTTTATACCAATTGCTACATGTTTTGCATCTACTTTATATCACTTTTATACATTTTTTGGGACTAACCTATTAACAAGATGCCGAAGTGCCAGTTCCTGTTTTCTGCTGTTTTTGTATTCCAGAAAAGCTAGTCTGGAAATATTCTCGGAATTGGACGAAACTACACGGGGGTGCCTATTTTTCCAGAACACGCCTGACGGAGCGAAGGAGAGCAGAGGAGGGCCACCAGGAGGCCACACGCCCAGGGCGCGGGCCCCCCTTCTGCCGCGCCCTGGGGTGGTGTGGGCCCCTCGGGGGTCCGCAGCCGCCGCCCTTTCGCCTACTTATTCCCCCGACGCGAAAACCCTAAGTACCTGAGCAAATATCCACGAAAAGTTCCAGAGACGCCGCCGTCGTCAACCCTAGCTCGGGAGGGTTCAGAACCTCTTCCCGGCACCCTGCCGGAGAGGGGAATCGTCACCGGAGGCTTCTACATCGCCATGCCTGCCTCCGCAGTAGTTCATCCTTGGACTACGGGTCCATAGCAGTAGCTAGATGGTTGTCTCTCCACTTTGTGCCATCATGTTTAGATCTTGTGAGCTGCCCTACATGATCAAGATCATATTATTGTAATGCTACATGTTGTGTTTGCTGGGATCCGATGAATATTGAATATTATGTCAAGTTGATTATCAATCTATCTTATATGTTATTTAAGATCTTGCATGCTTTCCGTTACTCGTAGATGCTTTGGCCAAGTAGATGCTTGTAACTCCAAGAGAGAGTATTTATGCTAGATAGTGGGTTCATGTCTCCGTTTAACCTGGGACAGTGACAGAAAGTTCTAAGGTTGTGGATGTGCTGTTGCCACTAGGGATAACCTAACGATGCTATGTCCACGGGCATATGTGTTTGTTTACATTACGCACTTTACTTAATGCAATTATCCGTTGCTTGCAACTTAATACCAACGGGGGACTCGGATGACAACCCGGCGGTGGATTATTAGTCATAGATGCTGTTGGATAACGATCTATGTATTATGTCGTAATGCCCAATTAAATATCATAGTAGTCAACATGTCATGTATATGCATTGTCATGCGCTCACTATTCGTCAATTGCCCAGCTGTAATTTGTTCACCCAACATGTTAGTTATCTTTTATGGAGAGACACCACTAGTGAACTGTGGACCCCGGTCCATTCTTTTACACTGATTAAACAACCACAAACTGCAAACTGTTCCTTTTTCATTCTCTGCAATTTAATACTCATTTTCCACACCATACGTTTAATCCTTTGTTTTCAGCAAGCCAGTGAGATTGACAACCTCACTGTTTCGTTGGGGCAAAGTAGTTTGATTGTGTTGTGTGCAGATTCCACGTCAACAGTCCAGACTCCCTGCACACTATTTTTCTGGCGCCGTTGACAACCTTCTGAAGAGTTGCTGCTCCTACTGGTTCGATAACCTTGGTTTCTTTCTGAGGGAAAACTTGCTGCTGACTACATCATACCTTCCTCTTGGGGTCTCCCAACGAACGTGTGTTTCACGTCATCAAGCTATTTTTCTGGCGCCGTTGCCGGGGAGACAGCAGTCTTCTGCAAGGGGAGTTTCACGCTTCCAATCTCTTTACTTTGTTTTTGTCTTGCTTAGTTTATTTTATTTTATCTTGTTTGCTTTCAATTATCAAAAACACAAAAAAATTAGTTACTTGCATTTAGTTTATTTTCAGTTTTGTTTTTGTTAGTTATTATGTCTAGCTCTTTACTTGCTATCAATGGTTACTTTCCTTGAAACTAGTCCTATGGCTGAAAACAACATGAGAGAGCTTTATGAAATTTATCTTGAGTTGGGACATGAAGTGTTTGAAGAGAAAATTAAAAAGCCTATGGAACTTTATTTGCATAACAATCATGATAGTAGCAATGTTATTAGCATACATTCTTTGAACACCATTATTGCTAATGCCATGGAAAGCTCTAAGCTTGGGGAAGCTGGTTTTGATAAAAATGATATTTTTAGTCCCCAAGCTTGGAGGAGGAAGAATGCTATACTTTGAATGTCATGATTCTATTGAAATATCTCCTTTTGATAAATTTGAAGTAAACAACCTCCTTGACTCAGTAAAAGAGGAAATTGCAGAAAGTAAAAATGTGCTCCCTAATGTTATATATGATAATGCTCTTGATGATGGTCCTATATTGCCTAATGATATTAATTATACTATTATTGTCAAAAGTGGGTTTGATAACCCCACTTTTTGAGCTTAATAAAAATTATGTTTGTAGATCATGAAAAGCATGCTTTATGTGATAGTTATATTGTTGAGTTTGTTCATGATGCTACTGAAAATTATTTTGAGAGAGGAAAATATGGTTATAGAAATCTTCATGTTATTAAATTTCCTCTCTTTATGATGAAAGTTTTGAGCTTTCTCTTGTGTTGCTTCTATATGATTTTTGCTTTAAGACCTAATGGTCCGTTGAAAGTTTTGAAGTTGCACTTGTTTTGCCTTCCTATGCTAGTCACTTTGTGCTTAATTGACTTGTTTTCTTATAAGACTCCTATGCATAGGAAGAGTGTTAGATTTAAACATGTTTTATATATGCTCCTTGATGCTCTCTTTTATGTTTCAACTCTCATCTTTATGTGAGCATCATAAAAATCACTATGCCTAGCTAAAAGGCATTAAAGAAAGCGCTTTTGGGAGGCAACCCATTATCTTTTATTTTCAGTTTAGTCAAGGAGTTTGTTTACTTCTGTAGCAACTCCTTTGTATCTTTATTTTCTCGCATTGTTGTGCCAAGAGTAGCCTCTAATGATAAGATGATGCTTAATTTTGATTGCTGCGCAGAAACAGATTTTTGCTGTTCACTGTACGAAATTCCTAAAATCACCAGATTGTTAAAAATCTGAAATTTTTGTGCGTAATCTTTATGAATGTCTGAAACTTTCATTAGTTCAGAGTTTCTCGATCTGAGCGTCGTAAGTGCCTCGAAAAAATTCGTCTTTGCGGACTGTTCTGTTTTAGACAGATTATGCCTTTTTATTTTTCGCATTCTCTCTTTTACTAGTGTTGAGTGAAATTCTTTTTTGGGTGGAAGAGCTTCACATAACATCAGTGGCTGTAGCTAATGTTTAAAGTAACAAATCATATTGCGTCTTTACAGAACATGTGAATTTTTGATTATGCACTAACCCTCTAATGAGATCTACTTTGAGTTTGGTGTGACGGAAGTTTTCAAGGGTCAAGAGAGAAGGATGATATAATAGGATCAAGAAGAGTGAAGAGCTTAAGCTTGGGGAGGCTCCCATGGATCTCCCCAGCATATTTCAAGAAGACTCAAGCGTCTAAGCTTGGGGATGCCCAAGGCATCCCCTTCTTCATCGTCAAAATTATCAGGTCATCTCTAGTGAAACTATATTTTAATTCTTTCACATCATATGTGCTTTTCTTGGAGCGTCTGTGTGCTTTTATTTTCAGTATTGCACTTTTATTTTCAATAAAGCTTGACTGGACCCTAGCATTCTTGATTGGGAGAGAGACACGCTCCGCTTTTTCATGAGAATACTCCTATTCTTCACTTATATTTGTTGAGTATTCATATCTAGCGCTGTTCAGCTTTTAGCTCTTGTTTTCATGTATCTCTTGTCAGAGCTATTAGCTTTCTTTTGTAGAAAGTACTCTCTTGCTTCACTTATATTTGTTTGGAGAGTTGATGAAATAAATTGATTGGTGTTTGGTTGGTTCAGAAAATGTTGCATGTGGTAATTGGTATAAGGAAAAACTTGCTTAATCTTGTAGATCACTAAAATGGATAACTTGATGCTTGTCAATTGTTTTGAGTTAACAAGTAGATCATGATTAAATTGTGCATCACATGAGTTAAGCCTATTAGTGAAGAACTACCGTAAAGCTTGTTGAAAATTTGGTTTGCATCGGTGGTACCTCTAAGGTCTAGATATTTTCTAATAACAGGGTTTGGTTAACAAGGAAGACGGTATGAAGTCTTATAACGTTTGCAATATGTTTGTCATATAAAACTTGGTGTACGGGTTGATATTCTTGTTTGCTTACATAACCTTGCTAGCCTAAACTCTGTACTGAGAGGGAATGCTTCTCGTGCATCCAAATCCTTGAGCCAAAATCCATGCCATTTGTGTCCACCATAACTACCTATATGTGGTATTTCCTTGCCACTCCAAGTAAATTTTTCATGTGCTACCTTTAAATTATTCAAAATGTTATTATTCCCTTTTTGTGTCAATGTTTACTAGCTCATGAGGAATTAGTGTGGTTATTCTTTATTCTATTTGTCGAGTGGACTTTTACACCTGGACTAGTGGCATATACATCCGCTTATCCAATAACTTGCAAAAAGAGCTGGCAACGGGGTGCCCAGTCCCAATTAATTACAACTTTAACCAATTAATTCTCTTCACACTTTTGCCCTGATTCATCAGTAAGCAATGACAAACAGTGAAATACCTGAATGTGTGTAAACCAAAGAGAAAGAGGGATGATCTGCCTTGCTGGTAGAAATAACGTCCTTCATGGGAGCCGCTCTTAAAAGTCCGTTCGACAGGTAGAATACTGTTCTCACCCGCTACCATTCGTTGACAATTAACAAACACCTCTCAAAAATAGATACTCCTCCATGGTATGTGATTGATGGAAGGCACCCGAGGATTCGGTTAGCCATGGCTTGTGTTAGCAAGGTTGGGAGGAGTATCAAATATTTTATGCAATCTCTATATGCTTTCAAAAACCTAAAAGCTCTAGCACATGATTTAATCCCTGCTTCCCTCTGCGAAGGGCCTTTCTTTTACTTTTATGTTGAGTCAGTTTTCCTATTCTTTCTGTCTTCCACAAGCAAACACTAGTGTCAACTTTGTTACAACATGCGTTATATGCAATGTATTGGACTTGTTATACTACTTTGTGTTGACAATATCCATGAGATAAATATGTTGAAAGTTGAAGCAAATGCTGAAACTAAATTCTTCCTTTGTGTTGATTAAATACCTTTTGTTAGAAACTATTGCTTTATGAGTTAACACTTATGCAAAACTGTTTGATGCTTGTCTCGAAAGTACTATTCATGAAAACGTTTAGCTTGTGTGATTCATTGTTTACTCATTATCTATTTGATAGCAAATTATAGACCATTGACTTGGATCACTTCATTCATTTACATGTGCCTTGCAATATTATATGATCAAGATTATGATAGTAGCATGTCACCTCAAAAATTATTGTTTTTATCGTTTACCTACTCGAGGACGAGTAGGAACTAAGCTTGGGGATGCTGATACGTCTCAAACGTATCTATAATTTTTGATGTTCCATGCTTGTTTTATACCAATTGCTACATGTTTTGCATCTACTTTATATCACTTTTATACATTTTTTGGGACTAACCTATTAACAAGATGCCGAAGTGCCAGTTCCTGTTTTCTGCTGTTTTTGTATTCCAGAAAAGCTAGTCTGGAAATATTCTCGGAATTGGACGAAACTACACGGGGGTGCCTATTTTTCCAGAACACGCCTGACGGAGCGAAGGAGCAGCAGAGGAGGGCCACCAGGAGGCCACACGCACCAGGGCGCGGGCCCCCCTTCTGCCGCGCCCTGGGGTGGTGTGGGCCCCTCGGGGGTCCGCAGCCGCCGCCCTTTCGCCTACTTATTCCCCCCGACGCGAAAACCCTAAGTACCTGAGCAAATATCCACGAAAAGTTCCAGAGACGCCGCCGTCGTCAACCCTAGCTCGGGAGGGTTCAGAACCTCTTCCCGGCACCCTGCCGGAGAGGGGAATCGTCACCGGAGGCTTCTACATCGCCATGCCTGCCTCCGGAGTGATGCGTGAGTAGTTCATCCTTGGACTACGGGTCCATAGCAGTAGCTAGATGGTTGTCTCTCCACTTTGTGCCATCATGTTTAGATCTTGTGAGCTGCCCTACATGATCAAGATCATATTATTGTAATGCTACATGTTGTGTTTGCTGGGATCCGATGAATATTGAATATTATGTCAAGTTGATTATCAATCTATCTTATATGTTATTTAAGATCTTGCATGCTTTCCGTTACTCGTAGATGCTTTGGCCAAGTAGATGCTTGTAACTCCAAGAGAGAGTATTTATGCTAGATAGTGGGTTCATGTCTCCGTTTAACCTGGGACAGTGACAGAAAGTTCTAAGGTTGTGGATGTGCTGTTGCCACTAGGGATAACCTAACGATGCTATGTCCACGGGCATATGTGTTTGTTTACATTACGCACTTTACTTAATGCAATTATCCGTTGCTTGCAACTTAATACCAACGGGGGACTCGGATGACAACCCGGCGGTGGATTATTAGTCATAGATGCTGTTGGATAACGATCTATGTATTATGTCGTAATGCCCAATTAAATATCATAGTAGTCAACATGTCATGTATATGCATTGTCATGCGCTCACTATTCGTCAATTGCCCAGCTGTAATTTGTTCACCCAACATGTTAGTTATCTTTTATGGAGAGACACCACTAGTGAACTGTGGACCCCGGTCCATTCTTTTACACTGATTAAACAACCACAAACTGCAAACTGTTCCTTTTTCATTCTCTGCAATTTAATACTCATTTTCCACACCATACGTTTAATCCTTTGTTTTCAGCAAGCCAGTGAGATTGACAACCTCACTGTTTCGTTGGGGCAAAGTAGTTTGATTGTGTTGTGTGCAGATTCCACGTCAACAGTCCAGACTCCCTCAACAACTATTTTTCTGGCGCCGTTGACAACCTTCTGAAGAGTTGCTGCTCCTACTGGTTCGATAACCTTGGTTTCTTTCTGAGGGAAAACTTGCTGCTGACTACATCATACCTTCCTCTTGGGGTCTCCCAACGAACGTGTGTTTCACGTCATCATCCTTCCAGAGAACGTCGGGGGACTATTTTTATAGGCGGTTTTAGGTCAAAACGGAGTCGGTGGAGGAAAGATCGACGGCAACGGAGCTCCGAGGGCCAAAAGGGGGGGGGGGGTCCCATGTGGCCAGGTACATGGGCCGCGTGGGCCCACTCATCTGGGCCCTCGGGCCTCCGCTTGTTTGCTTCCTTCGCTCCCACGCTTTTTTCCTTCCAAAAACTGATGCTCGTAAATTTCCAGGTCATTTGGACGTCGTTTGGGTCCTTGAAACATTAAAATATAGAAATAGGTTTTTCTGCCTGTGCAGGGTTAATTCCATAAAAAATAGGAAACATATCAAATATTTCCAAAATCATTATAAAACAGTGATATAACCCTTATATGATGCAAATATGACTGGAATATAAGTAAAATAATGCAAAGTTCATGTATGCATTTTACATGCATCAACATCCCAAGCTTAACCAATACTCGTCCTCGAGTATGAAGGTGATAAAACTAACATGGACTTTGCATTTTAATACTATCAATGGATATCAAAGATGATTACTATTGCTACATAGAGTCAAATGGTTCATTCTTAAAAGGAGTAGCTATATGCAAGATAGTTTATGAAGTGATATCAAGTATTCAATGCAAGGATGTTCAATGATAATTCACAAAGTGTAACATAAGAGGTACTATGGACCACATGTATGCATAATGAAAGAAAGAACATCCTATAATGGTCATAGAGTATTGATGAAAATCTGAATATAAAAGGTGGACACTTTGGAAAGATATATATATGAGTAGAGGTAAAGCATGAATAAATTTCATCTAACTTCTGAACTTCTCTACTTAAGTTAATGATTGTAATGTGGTAATCCTTGGTTTCAAGCTCTCATTCCCCTATCATAGCATCTTGAATGATTAAGTTTAAAGTGAAACCAAATATGAGTAGTGTGCTTGACAAAGTACAGGTTGAAAGTCTCATGCCCCTTGAAAACAAAGCAAGTTTAAGTTAAATATCATTGTAAGTAATAATAGTATCATTAAGAGCGTCAACTGGGGTACCTCTTGTCCCAGGATATGGAACAAGCCCATATCAAAATGACAAGACAAACAAACACAATGAACAATCTCAACACCCTTTTTATTTACCATTAGATAGCTTTTTATTGTAAGGTGTATCACAGAAGGTTCACCATAGCATGTAAGTAAATTTCCACCATGAATGATGCATGGCTTAGATTAGCGGCCCAGGCGTCTCTCTAACCATTTATACAAACTCATTTAAACTCACTTCATTTCCACATTTATTTCACCCATGGTAAGCATCCATAAACAAAAGTACATGATATCAACTAAATGAGATGAAGTGCATGTTGAAAGCTTGCCATGTGACAGCACATATGAGCTAACTCTCAACCAAAGACATTTGTCAAGCCCACAATATCATAATTTTAATCACAATGGGTCATATTTTATTTATGCAATAAAAGTAAAGTGTGCATCAAGTTCGAGAGAGCTCTATAACCAACTTTTCCCACAACAATCAACAACATAACATTTTCATTCAGAGGTATAGATAACACAAATATCATGATAAACATACTCGGAATAGCATAAAGCTAATAGGTAGATATGGTGGACTCACTGGAAAAACTTTGGTTGAAGGTGTTGGAAACAAGTTTTTGCTTGTTGGAATTTTTGGGCTAGCAAGAGAGAAAGTTGACCATCTAAATGCATGCATGAGTGTCCATAGAACTAACTAATCCATGTTAAAACAAGGTAAAATAACATTCAGCATCAAAACATGAATAAAAGATAGCTCTTGATAAAATACTTGCAAATTATTACTCATTAACAAGCTCATGAATCATGCAACTATATGTATCTTTTAAAATCAACTCAAACATCCCTTTTCCCAATCTAATAATAGCATCCAACATAATTCAACCCAAATTTCCAGTAGCTCTCTCATATATAAATGATAGTGTGGTGGTCTCACAAAATAAAAATCAAACCTAAACAAACAAAAAGACGCTCCAAGTTTATGCGATAAAGTGTTTCGATCGAAAAACAGAAGTTAGACGTGTGCAAACCGAGAGTGTGTAGGTCCAGTGGGGTTGTCTTCACATCCCCAAGCTTATGGTCTTCACCATCCTTGGATAGCTCTTGGTGCATCTCCTCTAATCCCTGTGAAAAAACTTCAAAACACCGTTTCTCCCATTTCTTTTTCTGTGGGGTGCATTAGTAGTGATAAACAAATAGATTTCTTGCTGCATATAATCCTTGAAAAAAATTCATATGAATGTCCAGAAAGTGTATAATGTTGTATGCCTACTCATAAACTCAATTGGATAAAAAAGATTCAAGTTAAAAGTTCTAAGCATGCATCAAACAAAATGGGACAGAATCTGTCCAGAAAAACAGCAGCAGCAAAACGTATTTTTCTACCCTACTTAACTTTGTCGGAAAATTCCAAAAAATTCATGCATACAGAGGATGAAAAGTTGCAATTACAGTTAAATATGAGCTCATTCGGAGTTACAGAATAAGAATTAAAAATCATACCGTGCACAGATTCGTGCAGGAATAAAATCTCCGAACGCTATAAGCAACTTTTTCAAACCAAAATGAGTAAAACTTGGCACTTTATTAAAAATTCCAGAAACTAAACTAAACACTAAGTCTCTTGTTACAGCAAGAGGACACAAAGAAAATCACAAATAAAAACAACCGGGTTGCCTCCCGTAAAGCGCTTTCTTTATAGCCATATAGCTAGGCTTCTTACTTGATGTTTATTGTGGACGAAGCTCATGAGGGAGCTTGAACTTTGGTGTGTCCCTCTTCCTTGGGAAGTGTTCCATGCACTTCTTGTGTGGAAACTGAAACTTCACATTCCCTTCTTTTGAATCAATGATAGCACCTGTAGTACGAAGAAAAGGTCTTCCAAGAATAATTGGACTAGAGGTTTTATTCCCCATATCCATGATTAGAAAATCAACAGGCACAAATGTCATATGTAACTCTACCATAACATCACTTACTTTTCCTAAAGCATGTTTAATGGAATCATCAGCAAGTGCAAGTTCAATAGAGCATTTTTCAAGATTTTTCAATTCAAGTACTTCATATAGTTCTTTAGATAAAACAGAGACACTAGATCCTAGATCAAGTATAGCATGGTGTGTCTCTTTTCCAATGGTTACTAGGACTTTGGGAATCCATATATCCCCAAGCTTAGGTGGTATCATAGCCTCTTGGTTGTACCTAGCAATCTTTTCTTTTAACACATGATTAGCAATATAAGAACCAAAACCAGCTTGGTTAACATTATAGAAGGATCACTTGCAAATTTTTGTAAGATAGATATTAATTCATGCAAGCTACAATTCTCTAAGTCAAGCAATGGATCCTTGACTTCACTAAGCATTTTAACTTCCTCAACTTTCTCTCTTTCATTACCATAATAGTTTCCTTAGCAATTCTCTCTTGCTCATGAATATGTTCCCAAGATTTATTTATAACCTCTTGACAATATTTAATTGTTTCCTCATGTTTTTGAGCTATAATGGTGTTCTTTAATGAGGAAACTTCCTTAGTGAGCTGATCTACCCTTTCAAACAAAGAGTCTTGTTTTTCAAACTTAGATATAAATTCCTTATTAAGCTCCTTTTGAGTAGATATAAATGATCTAATGGTGTTTTCCAAATCACTAGAAACATTACTACTAGTGGCATATTTGTTTGGCACATATGGGGGTTTATTATAAGAGTTATAATTGTTGTTACCATACCCATTATTACCATAGTTCCTAATGAAGTTGACATCAATATTTTCAGGATTATTACCAACTAGTTCTTGCAAAGGCACATTTTCAATATTTTGTTTATTAATGAAAGCAAGAATAGTATCCATTTTAGATGACAAATCATTTGTTTCTTCTATGGAGTTCACTTTCTTAGAAGGATTAGGTGCTCTATCAGTATGCCATTGACTATAGTTTTGCAAAATACTTTCCAATATGTTCTTAGCTTCTACTATAGTTTTTCCCATAAACGCACCTCCAGCAGCAGAATCAAGAATATTTCTAGACATGTAATTTAGACCATTGTAAAAAGAGTGTAATATGGTCCATTCGTTGACCCCATGTGATGGACAAGTTCTAAGCATAAGTTTAATCCTATCCCAAGCCATAGCAACATGTTCATTTTCATTTTGCCTAAAAGAAAGAATGTTGTTTCTATTTTGCAAAATTTTAACAGGAGGATAGTATTTCTTAATGAAAGCTTCTTTTAAATCATCCCAAGTTTTAATGCTATCAATAGGTAATGAATGCAGCCACTCTTTAGCTTTTCCTCTAAGTGAGAAAGGAAATAACTTCAGTTTTAGAATATCACTTTCCACATTTTTAAATTTCTGCATGTCACATATTTCAACAAAATCATGAAGATGCATAGAGGCATCCTCCATAGCACTACCGCCAAATTGTTCCCTAGTTATCAAGTTCAACAAACTAGGACTTACTTCATAACTATCAGCATTTATCTTAGGTGTGGCAATGGGCCTAGCAATAAATTGATCATTTGGAGTGTTTGTGTAATCACACAACTTAGTTCTTTCTCCCATTTTAGCAAGTTTTTTTGTGTTTTTTAATTTTTTATGCAAAACTGAAAATAAATATGCAAACCGAACTTAAAAATGCAAGACAATGACAAAACAAGATAAATTGCTTTGAAGGTAAAGATGGATAAGATGATGCTCACGTAGGTGCAACCTCCCCAAGCTTAGGTGTTAGCACAAGTTGGTGATGAAGTTGACTTGGTGAGATATCCTTGGATAAACCTTTCAGCAATGATTCCCCGGCAACGGCGCCAGAAAACAGTCTTGATGGCCCTTCACGTAGTTACCTGCGTGAAAAGTAAATGGGTTAGGTTGAGACTCCAAGTGCAGAGTGTGTAGTAAGTGGAAGACGTGTTTTCCCCACGAGGGGTGACTCGAGGGTTTAATATCGAACTCTCGGGGAATCAGTAGTGAAGATTTATCTTTCCTATCCTTCTTTTGGTTACCTACAAAACAAAGTAAATGTTTTGGTCCTCAACCTCACCTAGTGGTTGTCAAGCACAAGGTGTGAGAATGATATCAAGATAATATGCAATGCAAACAAGAAATAAATATGCAATGGTGGTAAATAAATATGCAAGGATGGTGGTAGCAATGATAAATGATATTTTTGGGTTTTATATGATGAATGCAAGATGTAAAAGTGTTTTTGTATTTTCGGATTTTTAAATGGCAGAAAATGGAAAAGTGGTAAAATTGGTTGGAAAGGTGTTTCTTATGATTAAAAATGGACCGGGGTTCATGGTTTCACAAATGCACTCTCTCTTTAATAAAGTGGTAGACAATGGAACACTAGAGTTGACATATGAGATTGCAACACAACAGTTTAATGACAAGTTATAATTATATGGGCATCACGTCCTAACATAGAGACCTTTTGGTTATTAGTCTCTCTTATACTCCACCAAGATGCGAACTAAATCATAACACCTCAGTAATTAAGATAACTCAGAGTATAGCAATAAGTATCATGACATGAAGTTAAAATAAGAACATGCTAGATCTAGTCATGGAGGAAGTGGCAATGGTCACACCCACATCTCCGGTAGCATGGTATTTCTTTTTATCCCTAGTGAGGCAACAAAGTAAGGTAAGATACCCAAGTGGATCGCAGAACTTTCTCTCACGTTCACTGCACTAGCCACCCCCGTTACTCCAACTAATGCACACGTTCCCCCTCACACGCTCTCATAAACATGCTTGATCATGACAAGTAAATAAGAACGGGGTACATAATATGCATCTACTTTCATAACTGAAACAAAACCATTGCAATCTCAAACATATATTAACTCATAAAAAGATCCACCACAAAGGTATTACATAGATGACCGTAATCATGTTCAGCAGCTCATACGGTACTAATTAGTGAAGCTCAAGAGAGAGAGATACATAAGTTACTTCCACAAACCCATAGTCCAGAGGTGGACTACTCCCTCTTCATCATGGAGACGGTGGAGAAGTCGTTGGAGAAGATGGAGACCACGCCGGCAGCGCCCCGCCGGAGTTTTCCCCCTCCAATCTGCAGCTCCAGGTCTCCGTTTCGGTGTTTCTGTGTTTTGCGGCGCTCCTTCCAGAGAACGTCGGGGGACTATTTTTATAGGCGGTTTTAGGTCAAAATGGAGTCGGTGGAGGAAATATCGACGGCAACGGAGCTGCGAGGGCCAAAAGGGGGGGTCCCACGCGGCCAGGTACATGGGCCGCGTGGGCCCACTCATCTGGGCCCTCGGGCCTCCGCTTGTTTGCTTCCTTCGCTCCCACGCTATGTTCCTTCCAAAAACGATGCTCGTAAATTTCCAGGTCATTTGGACGTCGTTTGGGTCCCTGAAACATTAAAATATAGAAATAGGGGTTTCTGCCTGTGCAGGGTTAATTCCATAAAAAATAGGAAACATATCAAATATTCCCAAAATCATTATAAAACGGTGATATAACCCTTATATGATGCAAATATGACTGGAATATAAGTAAAATAATGCAAAGTTCATGTATGCATTTTACATGCATCAGCCGTCGACACCGCGGACCCAACACTAATCTTTAGCACAGACGGTGCCAATTGACGTGGTGTTAACACATCCAATCCCATGGTTCGATACCTAGGGTTGAGATTGAGGGGGAGAGACGTAGCGTTGGTAGTATCATCGGCTGACAAGCAAGGTTTACCCAGGTTCAGGCCCCGGAGGGTAACACCTTACTTCCTGCTTGTCTGATTATTGATATATTGGTGTACAATGGTGTCCGGCGAGATGGCAATCTCTTTAGGGTTTGGTGGCTTGAGTATTGCGTGCCCTAGATCGGCGGCCCTCCCAGCCTTTATATAGGAGGCTGGGTCTCGGGGATTCGCAACCGATTAGGTTTACAAATAAGGTAAGTTCCTACCGACTTAGTCTGCTAATCTTGGGGCATACGCCATCTGCTTGGGCTCTCCTTCGCGGGCCTTGATCGCTGATTGTTGGCAGGCCTATCCGTGGGCCTTAGCTTATACGTGCACCAGGTATCCTCATGGTGGAGCACCCGAAGGGTACGCCCACGTCAGATATCAAACTATAGTATCGGTGCTCAAAATTTCCAGTATAAAATGTCCTTCCATTTGCTCTGATTGCGGTGGTTCATATCTCTACCTCTTTTTAGCTAATTTATATAGGAATGCATCTCTGAAAGGGTGTGTGGTTTTGTCTGAAATGCTAATGTCTACATTTGTCTTGGCTAACCACAATATTTGACTAATTGTGTGTATGGTTTGTGTTGGGAGTTAGTGTGTGTGTGCTTTCGATTCCCTGTTTGATTGCAAGAAGATGTTTGTTATGTGGGCGTTCTTAGGTATGCACCTCATGGGCTGATGTTTTAGCTTTGTCGCTACTTATCACTAGCCTAAAAAATGTCCGTGCTCAATATATGTTTGGCTTGGGTCATTTTAGTGATCTATGCTGCTAGCTCCAGCATGAATGGTCACTACTGTTGTCATATATTATTGTAGTTTCAGTATAACTTGAGAAAAGGTGCCGTGTTGTTCATCAGTTTATAATGGTGATTAGAATATTGCGCGCACTGTTTTTAGTTTTTTCTGAGGTGTGTGTCCAATCTGGACCAAGCTATGTGTTATTATTCTTTTGATAGCTCTATCTGGGCCAACTAGACTTGGATTTGGACTGATGCGACCTTGTGCAGTCCAGATTGACTTAGATTTGACCTGATGCATTTGCCATCATTTATCGGGGTCATGATGGGAGTTAGTGTATCTGTGTGCTTTCTACTCTCATTTTTATTGCAACAGGATATTTGGTATGTGCGGTTTCTTAGGTATGCAACACCTGAGCTGATACTTTATCTTTCCCTCGCTGATTGTTACTAGCCTTGAACTGTTTGTGCTCAGGATGTTTTGCCTTGGGGCATTATAGACGTGGTTAACATTGTTTGCAGAAAGATATGCAGTATGAAAAATGTACATCCTAGGGTCATGTCTTTCTTTTAACATGCTAGGTCCAATATAATGCTAATTTTGTCTACACATTGTGTTATGTTTTGCAGTATAGAAGTAGCACATGCCAGTCTGAGATTCATGTTTATTTCTTCGATGATACTAGGTCTTAGGGTTTAGGGATATGAGTTGATGTCTACATTTAGTGTTTACCATTGTGAACTAAAGAATATAATGTGTTTTCCTATTTGTCTAATCGTTTTGCTTTCTTCCCAGGTTGTTTTCTCTGGTTTTGGCTTGCATCCCCACGTTGCAAAGGCCGTTTGTGGGCTGGAGACAGTGTTCAGGTTTGTTCTTGGATGCCACTCTACCTTTTGTTCTTTGGATAAATCGATTGGTCTAATATTGTTTATGGGTCCTGCTGCTCTATGGTGTGTGTGCGCATTTTCATTTCCCTGTCTTTTTCATTACCACGGGATGTTTGTTATGCATTGTTCATATGTACAGATGTTAGCTGCTGTTGCATGGCAGTGCCGTTTGCCTTTCCATTCCTACTTGTGTGAGATAGCAGGGGACGGTTCGTTACTTGGGGGGTTGAGCTTGAGATTAGTTGCGCCGATGACCCTCTGCGGACAACACGACATTTCTTTTAGGCACAGGCACCTGTCGTTTCGTTGTCACTGTATGATCAAGCTGCTTTCCAGGCTCTTTGTTTTTTACAGGGGGTTTATGGTTTTGTAGTTTTAGACTACAATTATGAGAGTATGGTATCTTACAGAGAGCTGTCGCATTCCGCTGCAGTTTTGGAGGCCATGCTTGCGCGATCCGTAGCACCTGCACTGGGTGACAGCGGGCCAGTCACCACTGCAGATGTAAATGCCAGCGTCCACCGACATATTGTTTCTTCACAGTTAGCCTTGGCTGCCTGTCGGTTTTAGCTTAGGATAAGATTAGTTGACATTAGAATAATAATTGTAATTCGCCTCGGCTAGAATTTTATGTATTTCATGTATTAATGACACACGTCTATTTGGAAATTTGTGGTCGTTGTTTCTTATCAATTCATGTTTCTTGAGTTCTGGTTCATCGTAAGGAGGGGACGGGGTCGAACGAGAGGGGTTGTATTTGGTGTATTATTGACCATCTTTAGTTGGGAACTACATATACCTATTACTGGTTCCAGTTTTCTGGTCCATTGTTAGAGGGAGAGGGGGTCAAAGAGGGGTGATTTTGCTCTGTTTGCTGCTTTATTTGGGATCTATTCCTATTTCCAATGCTCGCTGTTATGTCGAGCATGTTTGTTTGTTTCGATTTAATTTTGTCCTATGTTTTGTTGGTTTCAAGCTTTTGCCTACAGGGTCATATGTGTTTTTGCTGGGTGCTCATGTTTACGTGTTGATGTGCTTGGTCTGTCAAGTATGACTCCCCGTCGACGAGGCCGTGCAAATGCGCAGCCTACCGTGGTCATCTCAGACATTGCCCTGCACCCGTGTCTGCTCCGGAAACGGAAACGTATGTCCTTGGCGTGTATTCTGTTCATTTTTTGACGATTAGCTGTAGGCGGTTGCCCTAGGATGCTTGTTTATATGGTTTCCTTGCTCTTTGAAATAGGAGATTCCTATTTTCTGACTGTATCCGCCAAAGCCACCGCCGTGTATCGCAAACGGCGAAAGACCAAAGTTGCTTTGCTACGGTCTAATTTTGCAGGTGCACCGCTTGCATCTCCCTTTATATTCTTTTGGTTTATTTTTTTTAGCTTGTTCTCAGCCCCTCTACTGCCCTTATTTAGAACACGTTGTTGTTGGTCCATTGTTGGAGGATTGGAAGGGTTTCGAGAGCGGGTTTGCTGAGTCTTTGAAAGGTATCCTAGAGTAGTTTCCTATTGTGCTCACACGATTTGTGCTGCATGTGTCTTTCTTCCCTATTGGCTCTTAAAACTTTGGTTCGTTTAGCTTCCTATGCAGGCAGGTCGTACTATGGTGCTCCTGAATATCGTTGTTCTCATTGCAACTCCTCTTTCTGGTACGAGGAGAGGGTGAAGTCGGCGTCATCCTTTAAAAAGCGTAGGATTGTGTACAATCTTTGCTGTAAAGGTGGGAAGGTCCATGTTCCCACCTTTACCAAACCTACTGATTATTTGAGAGACCTCATGAAATTTGATGGGAATAGTCGTGCCAAACAGTTTATACAAAAAATCAGACAGTATAATGTCTGTTTGCATTGGGCACGACCATAGATCGTTCGGTTAATAGTATTAGGGGCCCTCCTATTTTCAAGATCAGTGGTAGTGTGTGTCATCGTATGGGCTCTTTGCTTCCGAGAGGGGCTGAGAGCCCTCTACGGCCCTTAGATTTGGGAGATGCCATACCTAACCCAAAATTCTGTGAGCTTTATATATATGACACGAACAATGAGATTCAGAATAGGATCCGAGCATTGAACCTGGACGACAATACATCAGGTCAGCTGGACGAAGACATTGTTGCTGGCCTCATAGCCATGCTTAATACACACAATCCCTTAGTGCAAGAATTCAGGGCGGGAAGAGACCGTTTACAAGAACATGGAAATGAAGAAATTTCTATACGTTTGATAGGTCCTGTTGATGGTGATAGTGCCTAGTTCAGTTTACCCACTTCAAATGAACTTGCTGCTTTGGTTGTTGGTGATTTCACTGTAGAGACCTCTTCGCGTGACATTATTGTTCCTGGTAAAGAATCTGGGCTAAAACAAATAAATTCTTTGAACCCAGCTTATATGTGTCTTCAATATCCGTTGCTATTTACATACGCAAAAAGGGGGTTCCAATTGGGTGTTCCCTATGTTGGTGTTTCTAGGGGTAGATCTGTTCGTGAAAAAATGACCATGCAGGATTATTATTATTGTTATGTTTGTCACTATAGGCTGGACCAGTCAAACCCTTATCTGTGCTATGGCCTTCTGTCTTCGCAGTCTGTTGTTGATGCTCGTGCATGCATTGACGAAGGACGCTTGTGGTTTATCTTAAAAAACCAAGATACTTTCAGAGCCGATAACATGCAGGGCATTACGGATGCGGTCGGCAATGGCTGTATTGATGGGAGCGGTCTAGGGAAGAAAACTGTGTTGCCCTCTAGCCACACGGGGGGACGCCGTTACTCCTTAGAAAATTTTCAGGATGGGCTGGCCATTTACCGGGTACATGGTGCACCGGACATTTTCATGACGTTTACATGTAACCCAAAATGGCTGGAGATTACAGAGGCGCTATTGTCTGAACCTGGTCAGAAGCCTACCGATAGAGCTGACATTGTTGTTAGAGTTTACCACATGAAGCTAGCTGAATATATAGATGATATTAGATCTGGTGGGGCATATGGCCCTGTGAAATCCGGTATGGTTTGCTCTATAAGCTTCCATGCCATTGTTCTTTTCTTAGATTGATGTTTAACATGTGTGCCTTCTTCTTACTGTTCTGTATACTGCTGAGTTCCAGAAGCGAGGACTTCCGCACGCTCATATACTTGTCTGGTTCAAGGAAGATCCTAAGGTAACTACAGAAGCTATCGATAGTTTTATTTCTGCTGAAATCCCTGACCCCATTGAGGATCCGTTGGGGTATTGCTTGGTCTCTGAATTTATGATGCATGGCCCTTGCGGTGAAATGAATGATAAGTGTGTATGCATGAAAAAGGGTGTGTGTTCCAAATATTTTCCAAAAGATTTTCAGCCAGAAACAACAATTGATGATAATGGTTTTGCTTTGTAAGTTTGTATAGACGTCGTGAAATGAATTTGGTGGAGTCTACAGATGGAGGCTTGATATTGCCTCGGGCCCTTAATGGACGTTGAAGAAATTCTACCCGAGTGTGTGGCAAGAGGCCTAAAACGCACATATGGCCGATAAACGTACATATCGCCCTTAGCATATATGGCCGATAAATTATTATCGCCCTAAGAGCAGATGGCCGATGGAGTGTTGACATCGTCCTTAGAACAATAATGGTGCAAGTTATTTTTTGGCACGCTAGCTTTGCCAAAAAACAGGGGGCATGTGTTGATGACCAATTTTGGCTTACAAGGAGGTGTCACCAAGATGATCTCAGATGAAAATATAATGTGAACAAAAGTTATGCGTAACGTCGAGACAACCAACTTTGGTTTTTGGATCATCTCGATCTGAGGTCATATGCAACTTGAGAAACCAAAATACTGTGGGCGCCTTACCTTGGACATGGTCTGTCCTTGGGCGCGCACACAGGGTGCTGGGCGCAGGCAAGGGCGCAGGCAGGTCGCCTTGCCACAGACACCGTCAGCCCTCGGGCGCGTGTCATCCGGAAAGACTAAAAAACGCATCAAATTTGTTTCGACTGAATTTAAAGGGTCCAGATGAAGTCAAATGGAAAAACGCATAATATGAAAGTTCTTCTTTGTTTCGAGACGAACAACTTTGTCTTCTACGAGATTTTGATCCGAGATCGGTAACTGTGTCAAAAACGACCCGCAAGGTGCAGACCAAACAGCTTTGGAAGGTTCGAGTTAGACCATCCGAATTGGACCCAAATTAGGGTTTTGGACGTGAATCCAAACCTTTTCCTTGCACAGGAAGTCCAGCCACCCTTATATATGAGGGTGCCAGCCGATTGAACAACACACAATCGTCAAACACAAAACCAATCTACTTCTATTTCACATCATCTTCTACCTCTGTCATTGCTTTCGTTCGTCGACGTTCTTCGTCAAGGAGGATTTCGATCTACGAGCCCTAGGTCGTCGCGAAGTGACCTAGGGCAGCCCATCGCCGCCGTGCGTCCAGACGGGGTCTCTCCCGGGCGTGTGGGGTGTCGGGTTCCAAAAGCGCCCGCCGGATTGTCTTGCGTATCGCGCTTCCGGCGAGCCTCCCGCTGAGTGAGTTGTGGAGCATCTCCTTCGACGCTGCGGGTACACGTGACGTGTTCATGTGTCAACACGTAGCAACAAATTTGTTCTATTGTAGCCAAACAATATGTTGCGCTCGAAACGCGTCACACGAACACGTCCTCGTGTACCCGCGGTGCCGGGGGAGATACTCCTCAACTCACCCCGCGGGTGGCCGGCTTCCAGC
Source organism: Poa pratensis (assembly GCA_947311845.1). Lineage (NCBI taxonomy): Eukaryota > Viridiplantae > Streptophyta > Magnoliopsida > Poales > Poaceae > Poa > Poa pratensis. The sequence goes on from CAMZMU010000118.1 coordinate 23,788,431, forward strand.
GCGATGCGCAAGACAGTAAGCCGGCGCTTTTGATACCAGACGCCCCAGCCCCTCGGGAAGCCCCGTCTGAGGAAACTGGCGACGATTGGCTGAACTAAGCTGGACTTGGCCGCTCTTAGCTCGGTTTTCGATCTCTGGCAAAATCTAGGCGAAGTTGCCAGACAACGGAAGTATGAACAAGGGTTTGAGGAGATAAAAGTAGGTTGTATTGATAGGTTGTCGATTGTTTGCCTAATTTCAATCAGGCATCACCTCTCACATATATATGAGGCGGCTGGACTCCCCGTACAAGTATTGGACTTCTACAAGCCTTACAATCATAGTCTAAGTCGAATCCATCTCTAAACTAGGCAACTTTTCGGCCGGCTTTGTTGGCTTCAAACTTGCTGGCTACTTTGGAAAGTTGCCTTTTGTCCTTCCGTGTTGGCTTCAAACTTGCCGGCTGAAAGTTGCCTTTTGTCTTCCGTATTGGCTTCAAACTTGTCCTCTCCCTCAAAGATGTGATATCTTGATCGGCTTCGTATTGGACCCAGACTTCAGCTCCCGTCCGGCTTCTTTTAGAAAGTTGCCTTCCATTTTCCAGCCTTGATCTTGCAAAGTTGCCTTCTCTTTTTCCGTCTTTATCTTGACTTTGAAAGTTGTCTCTTTCTCCGTCTTGATCTTGACTTGTCTTCCTAGGCAACTTTGAGCACCTCGAATCCGGCTTCCGCCTTGTTCCAGTGTTGCCAGATTATTTGCCGCCTTCTTCTGGCTACCTTTCCTGGGAAGCATCCTAGATCATCATTTTTGCCTTCTTTGTCGCCTTCTTCGAGCCGCCAAATCTTCCTTCAACCTGAAACTGGCAATCTGCCAAAAACGGGTGCTAACACATGCCCCCCTGTTTTCTAGTAGAGCTTGCGTAATAGAAAATATTCAATGTAGAAGCTTTTGTCTAAGGGAGATGCTTAAGCTCATCGGCCATATGGTAAGGGCGATATATGTAGCCATACGTGTAACTCATGCAGTTTGCCACACGCTCGGGTGGAACTTCTTCAGGTATTTCCCATTGATAGCTTGAGGCAGCATGCCGCCTTCCAATGTCTCCACCAGATAAGAGTTACCAGTTACTATTCTCACGACTCGTAGTGGTCCTTCCCAGTTTGGGGACCATTTGCCAAATCTCCGGCTTCTGGAGCCAACTGGCAATATAACTTTCCAGACCAAGTCGCCAATTTGAAATCTCTTTAAGCCAGACCTTCTTATTGTAAGTTTTTGCCACCCGCAACTTTTCCTTCTCAATCTCTCTCAAAGCAATAACACGCTTGTTGGCTACTTCATCAACATTGTCCATCATCAAGCTGCAGTAGTCTTCAGCCGACAAATCATCCTGCTTAGCAAACCTCAAGGAAGCCAGATTCACTTCCACTGGCAAAACGGCTTCTTGTCCATACACCAACTCAAAAGGAGTTGCCTTAGTTGCTCCATGCCTTGAGATTCTGTGAGCCCACAATGCTTTGGACAATACTTCATGCCACCTTCTTGGATGGTCCTGTACTTTCTTCTTGATCAGCTTGATCAAGATTTTATTGCTTGACTCAGCTTGTCCGTTGGCTTGTGCATAATAGGGAGATGAACTGAGCATCTTGATTCCAAGTGATTCGGCAAATTGCTTTACCTCCTTAGCCATGGAGGAATTACCTTGATCTGTAGTAAGAGCCTGCGGAACACCGAATCGATGGATAATATGTTCTGTAACAAACTGAATCACCTCCTTGTGGGTCATGTTCCTGAGAGGTACTGCTTCAGAGTACTTGATGAAATAATCAGTGGCAACCAATACGAACCGATGCCCCTTGGATGAAGGCGGATGGATCATGCCGACAAAGTCAAGCGCCCAACCCCGGAAAGGCCACAGTTTTACAATTGGATTGAGAGCTGAAGCAGGCACCAACTGAATGTCTCCAAACTTCTGGCAGGCTTCGCATCCCTTGTAGTACCTGAAGCAGTCATTGGTCATTGTCGGCCAATAAAATCCTGCTCGTTTAAGCATCCACTTCATCTTGTGGGCCTACTGATGTGTTCCACATAAACCATCATGTACCTCTCCCATGGCAACTCTAGCTTCGTCTTCATTCAAGCACTTTAGAAGAAGACCATCAGCTGTTCGGCGATATAAGGCGGCATCCACCAATGTATATTTGAGAGATAGGTGCCGAACTGCTCTGTCCGTTTTCTGACTTGGATCCTGTAAATAGTCAATATAAGGTTGTCTCCAGTCGTGTGCCAAGTTGCCATTTGACTCCTCTTTAGCCGGCTCCAACAAGCCGGCTTTTTGTTTGGCTTTCTCCTTAGCCGGCTCCAACAAGCCGGCTTCCTGTTTGGCTTCCTCCAAGTTGGCAACATGAGTTGTCGGCTGTTCCCTGATAACGAATATACCATGACTAACGTGATAGCCAGACGCCTGTTGTGCCAACTCATTTGCAAGCCAATTGTCTTACCTAGGAACATGAGATATGTGGAAATAATCCAACGTTGAAATCATATCCAGGCATCTATCAAGGTACACATTGAGTGATCCGCTGTTGCATTGACAAATCTTGGCCACTTGCTGGACAATAAGTAACGAATCTCCATATGCCTGGACATGAGTTACCCCTGCGTCAATCAAGATTTCCAGCCCGAATAGAAGCGCTTCGTATTCGGCTTCATTGTTAGTGCACAAATAGTCAAGACGACAAGAGGCTTCGAAAATAGTACCATGTGGTGAGATATACACAATGCCGACTCCTTGTCCACTGCTGCAAACTGAGCCGTCAAAATAAAGCTTCCACGGTACAGCCGACACAATGTTCAAGCCGGCTTCTTGCTCCAAGTCAATCTGATGTTCGACAATAAAGTCGGCCACAATCTGGCCTTTCATAGATTTTAGGGACTCATATGACAAATCATATTCAATCAACCCGTATGCCCACTTGCCGATTCGTCCGCTGAGAATCGGCCTTTGTATCATGTGTTTGAGAATATCGGTCTGACCAAAGACTTTGCATTCACTGGAAAGCAGATAATGGCGCAATTTGGTGCAGGCAAAATAGAGAGACAAACACAACCTCTCTACAAAGCTGTACCTTGACTCGACATCCAGCAAACGTCTACTCCGATATGTGATGACGTATTCTTGTCCTTCGGCTTCCTGGGTTCAGGCGGCCCGATCACTTTTTCCTCAGCAGCAATGTAAAGCCGGAAAGGCTGACCTCGAGCCGGCTTCCTGAGAACTGGAGGAGTAGATAGGCAATTTTTTTATCTTGTCGAACGCCTCTTGCTGCTTTCCCCCAGGTGAATTCATCATCGTTCTTGAGCCGAAGGATCTGTGTAAACGTATCAACTTTTCCAGACAAGTTAGCAATGAATCTCCTCAAATAGTTTACCTTGCCTAGAAACTTCTGCATGTCCTTTTTGCAACCCGGTGCCTTTATTTTCTGAATGGTTTCAATATTTGCCGGGTCAACTTCTATGCCATGTTCATGTATGATAAAACCAAGGAACCTCCCAGCCGACACGTCAAAGGCACACTTCAAAGGATTCGTCTTGAGCCCGTACTTCCTCATTCTTTCAAACGCCAGCCGCAAGTCGGTCAAGTGATTTGACTCGCCGTCCGACTTAACCACCACGTCGTCAATATATACCTCCAGTACGACTCCCAGAAGATCATGAAATATAAGGTTCATCGCTCTTTGATATGTGGCTCCAACATTTTTCAATCCAAAGGTCATCACAGTCCATTCAAACAAGCCAACAAAGCCTGGGCAGCGAAATGCCGTCTTAGCCGAATCTTCTTCGGCCATAAATATCTGGTTGTAACCTGCATTGCCATCTAGGAAGCTGATAACTTGGTGACCTGAGGCTTCGTTGATAAGCATGTCGGCTATTGGCATAGGGCATTCATCCTTTGGCGTGGCTCGATTCAAATCTCTGAAATCTATACCCGCCCTGATCTTTTCAGATCCTTTCTTCTCGACCGGCACAATGTTGGCTATCCATTCGGCATATTTGCAAGGCCGAATGAAGTTGGCTTTCAAACGCCGGCCTATTTCCGCCTTTATCCGATCATAGATCAGTGGATTAAATTTGCGAGCCGGCTGCTTGTGTGGTCTGAAGCCGGCTTTAATAGGCAATCGATGTTCGACCAGCTCTCGGCTTAACCCAGGCATCTCGTGGTATTCCCATGCAAAGCAATCCACGTACTCCTTGACTAGCGCGATTAATTCAGACTTATAATCGGCTGCCAACTTTTGCTTGACAAATGTCGGCCTAGGGACTGTGCCATCCCCAATGTCTACTTCTTCAAGTGAATCAGCCGATGTGAAGCCTTGTCCCAACTTGTCCATATCGTCTGGTTCTTCAATCGCTTCGTACATATTGTTCCTTTCGGCCTGATACTTGTCCAGACGCTTCTGCAGCCACTCGTCGTTTTGATCCATCTACTTGAGAAGCAGCCGATTACCACCAATCGGCTTTAGAGACACTGGCACGAATTCGTCCCTGGTAGCACTCAGGAAGTCAAACCCAGATAGATCACGCCCAGAAAGGCATGTGACATTAGAATGTTGCCAGTCAACAATCGACTCGGCTAATGCAATGCACGCCGATTCGTCAGCATGGATGACTTCGATTTCGTCGTAAACCCATTGCACGAGTTGCTGGTGCATAGTAGGCAGAACACACTGGTTAGCATGAAGCCAATCCCGTCCCAGCAACACATTGTAATTTCCCTGCACCTGATAATCCCCAAGAGCAAGGAATCACTGTAGCACAATTCGATAAGTATTTGAGTGTCGAACCCACAAGGAGCTGAAGGTAAACTATCTATTCTCTAAAGCCCTATAACCCTCTTATATGTCCATTTGTGCAAAGCAGTAAGTTTAAATATGAAATAAACTAACTAATGAAAGCAAGTGATGTGGAATGGGTTTATCTAGTAACAAGTTTCTCAATCAAGTTTCAAACGCAAGTTTCTCAAAGTAGCAAGTAGCAAATATCTCAAGGGAGAAAATGTTCTAGCAATTGTTATTTCATTCGTGTGGTTGTCACAATTAGTGAAGCACATGTTTCAGTCTTAATTGTTTCTTCTAGGAAGGAGCCATAAATAGGTGTAGCCAAGTAAATGAACTAAAACCCCTTATGATGGATCTCATGGCCAAGTAAATGATCACACAAGAATTATTAAGACATAAAAGTCCCACCATAGCCTTAAGTTCTAAGGTCCCCTATATATATCCCCAATAAAGTAACTTCATGACTCGGTCTCAGGTTTACATGTCCTCCCAAGTCTCCCTCACTCCATTACATTACCGGTGATCACCTTACATGCATTCCCCAACATATGTGTGCACTCATATATTGTACATAAAGACAATCATAAAAGATAACAAAACTTGTATGCAACCAATCAACGAACTATTTCACTATTGCCATGAACAAATCACTTCTCAAACATAGATGGGGAGATACAATAGATCAAGGGAATAGTATATTGCATCATATATCATGTTTGCCAAGAGTTTACAGTGGAGAGATGGAGATGATCTTGCTGTAGATGTTGATGATGAACACGCCGGAGGGGGGTGGAGCCCTCCGGAGGTGATTCCGGCGGCGTTTCCCCCCTCCGATCTTCTCGGTGGCAGCCTTCTGACTCTCTGTTTCGTGGTTTTGTGTTTCTCCGCCGCCTCATTGCAAAACTCCTCGGGGGACTATTTTTATAGTCGGTTTTAGGTCAAGACGAAGCCACGGAGACGAAAACGGACGGCATCGGAGCCACGAGGGGGGAGAGAGGGTGCCTCACGCGGCCAGGGAATCTGCCTCATGGGACCACCTAATTCCCACCTCGGACTTCCTTTTTCGCGGATCCTTGGCTCGTACGTCTTCTTCCTTCCAAATATTGGGCCCCGTAAAATCTTAGGTCATTTGGACGTCGTTTGAGTCCCTGAAAGTCAAAAACATGGAAAAAGGGTTTTCTGGTTCTGCAGGGTTAATTCCAAATAAATGGGGAAACTGTGAAATATTCCCAAAATCAATATAAAACAATGATATAACCCTTATATGATGCAAATATGATTGAAATATCATGTAATATAATGCAAAGTTCATGTATGCATTTTACATGCATCAACATCCCCAAGCTTAACCTATACTCGTCCTCGAGTATGAAGGTGATAAAACTAACATGGACTTTGCATTTTAATACTATCAATGGATATCAAAGATGATTACTATTGCTACATAAAGTCAAATGATTCATTCTCAAAGGAGTAGCAATATACAAGATAGATTATGAAGTGATATCAAATATTCAATGAAAGGATGTTCAATGATAATTCACAAAGTGTAACATAGAAGAAAGTACTATGGACCAAATGTATGCATAATGAAAAGTAAAAACATCCTATAATGGTCATAGAGTACTCTTGTAAATCTGAATATAAAAGGTGGACACTTTGGAAAGATAGATAAATAAGTAGAGGTAAAACATGAATAAGTTTCATCTAGCTTCCAAATGCTTCTACTTAAGTTAATGTTTGCAATGTGGTATCCATTGGTGTGGAGCTCTCATTACCCCTATCATAGCATCTTGAATGGTTAAAGTTTAAAGTGAAAGCAAATATGAGTAATGTGCTTGACAAAGTATGGGTTGAATGCCTCATGCCCCTTGAATACAAGTACCTCTCCAACTGGCTACTCAACTCGGGTCACAAAGCAAGTTCAAGTTAAAGTCATTGCAAGTAATAATAGCATCATTAAGAGTTGCTCCCGGGGTACCTCTTGTCCCAGGACATGGAACAAGCCCATGTCAAAATGACAAGACAAACAAACAAAATGGACAATCTCAGCACTCTTTTATTTACTATTGTTATAGCTTTTTATTGTGAAGTGCCTCACTGAAGGTCCACCGTGATATGTAAGTAAATTTCCACCATGAATGATGCATGGCTTGGGTTAGCCGCCCGGTGAGTCTCTCTAGCCATTTATACTTACTCCTCAAACTTACCAAGTTTCCACTTTTATTTCACACAATGTTAGGCATCCATAAACAAAAGTACATGATATCAACTAAATATAATTAAGAGCACTGTTGAAAGCTTGCCATGTGACAGCACATATGAGCTAACTCCCAACCAAGACTCTTGTCAAGCACACAACTTCATAATTTTAATCACAATGGTTCATGTTTATTAAGTGCAATGAAAGTAAAGTGTGCATCAAGTTCGTGAGAGCTTTTTAACCAACTTTTCCCATAACAATCAATAACATAAGCATTTTAATTTGGAAGCAAAGATAATACAATATAACATGATAAACATACTTGGAATAGCATAAAGCTAACAGGTAGATATGGTGGACTCACTGGAAAAACTTTGGTTGAAGGTGTTGGAAAACAAGTTTTTACTTGTTGGAATTTTTTGGGCTAGCAAAAGGGAGAAAGTTGACCGTCTAAATGCATGCATAAGTGTCCATAGAACTAACCAATCCATGTTAAACAAAGTAAAGTGACATTCAGCATCAAAACATGAATAAAAGATAGCTCTTGATAAAACACTTGCAAATTAATACTCATTAAAAAGCACATGAATCATGCAACTATATGTATCTTTTTGAATCAACTCAAACATCCCTTTCCCAATCTTTTTAATAGCATCCAACTTAATTCAACCCAAATTTCCAGTAGCTTTCTCATATATAAATGATAGTGGTGGTCTCAAGACAAACAAAAATCAAAATAAAAAGCAAATAAAAGACGCTCCAAGTTTATGTGATAGGGTGCATTGATCGAAAAACAGAAGTTAGACGTGTGCAAACCGAGAGTGTGTTGGTCCAGTGGGGTTGTCTTCACATCCCCAAGCTTATGGTCTTCACCATCCTTGGATAGCTCTTGGTGCATCTCCTCTAATCCCTGTGAAAAAACTTCAAAACACCGTTTCTCCCATTTCTTTTCTGTGGGGTGACATTAGTAGTGATAGGAATTGCTTGCTGCATAAAATCCTTAAACAAAAATTCATATGAATGTCCAGAAAGTGTATAATGTTGTATGCCTACTTATAAACTCAATTGGATCAAAAAGATTCAAGTTAAAAGTTCAAAGAATGCATCAAACAAAATGGGACAGAATCCGTCCAGAAAAACAGCAGCAGCAAAACGTATTTTTCTACCCTACTTAAATATGTCGAAAAAATCTGAAAAAATTCACGCTCACAGAGGATGAAAAGTTGCAACCACAGTTCAAATTTCAGCTCATTCGGAGTTACAGAATAGGAATTAAAAATCATACCGTGCACAGATTCGTGCTGGAATAAAATCTCCGAATGCAAAAAGCAACTTTTTCAAGCCAAAATAGGTAAAACTTGGCACTTTATTAAGAATTCCAGAAACTAAACTAAAAACTAAGTCTCTTGTTACAGCAAGAGGACACAAAGAAAATCAAAAGTAAAAACAACCGGGTTGCCTCCCGTAAAGCGCTTTCTTTATAGCCATATAGCTAGGCTTACTTACTTGGTATCAAGATGGTTGGAGTGAGGTGGCTTGGCATCCCCAAGCTTAAATTCTTGTACTTATTTGATATATGTAGGGTGAGCCTAGGGGTAACATCCCCAAGCTTGAGTGTTTGTCCCTCGTGATCTTTATTCATCACCCTCAACTCTTCCACTTGAAAGTTCTCTTCACACAAAACTCATCTTAAAACTTGATTAGAGGGGTTAGTGTCTCCATAAATGAAATCCTCATAGGTACAGCAAAGACATATCATGAGTTGATTCTACACATTAGCTAATATTACTATGGTTGTGTATTGCTCTTTGATCAATAGAACCACACAAAACACAAGTAATGAGAGTAATGCAAAATAAAGACAGAATCTGTCAAAAATGGACAGCCCGTAAAGAGTGAATTTTCAGAGGCACTTACGTTGCTCAAATCAGAAAACTTTGAACTAATGAAATGTGTATTAATAACTGAATATTGCTGTCGTAAAATATCAGGTCAAAATTCCTCTTCTGTGATTTTATACATTTTTCGCAGTGAAGCTCAGGAATCTGTTTTCTGGACAGCAAATCACTATTGTTTAATCCTACCTCTCAAAAGAGGTTATTCTTGCCATTAAGATGAAAAATAAGATACAAAGGTGATGTTACGGTAGTAAACAAGCACCTTGACTCAAAAACCCAAAACTTAAGCTGAAGATAAAAATAAAAAAGAAACAAAAAGAACCAAGCAAGAATCAAGAGAAACAATCAAAGAAGAAGGAAAATATTTTTGTTGTTTTTGATTTAGCAAAAAGGCAAAAGGAGAAGCAAATATATACAACATAAACACTCTTTTTATTTGGTTTTAGCTTTGGGAAAAGTTTTAATGATAGAGACTTTGCAACGGTTCCATTGGCATGAACAACACATGTTCAAGGTCGACCCCAACTTCTCCATTACTCATCCTTCTCATTTACTTTCCCAAATTTTATATAAAATGAAAATCTTAAACTAATTGTCACAAAACAGTAGGTAAAGATATTTTACATGTTGTAAAGATATAAAGGTGTGCTCAAACCGAATAGGAAATTAAAGCATAAGGAACACACCACAGAATATTAAACAATTTACTTTTAAGTCTAACTCTCTTCCTATGCATTGGAATTTTATATATGAATAAATAACAACAAATTTGAGGTAACCAATGCATATAATAATCAATAGCTTGCATTTTAAATAACATAGAAACATAAAGGGGATTCTTATCTCTTCCTCTCTCATAATAGTTGCAAGCATTAAAGTTAAACATAACCACATAGTTTTGAATAGAATCACCACATAAAGACTTATCATCTAATGAGCATAATGGATCATCAAACTCAATTAAATCACTTTCATCCTCAATAGTAGGTGGACTGAAAATATCATATACATCATTGTAATCATCATAAATGGGAGACATAGTATCATCAAAATAAATTTTCTCTTCCAAACTTGGGGGACTAAAAATATCATATTCATCAAAACAAACTTCCCCAAGCTTAAGGTTTTCCTTAGCATTAGCAATAAAGGTGTTCAACGAATTAGTACTACCACAAACATGATTGTTATGCAAATAAAATTTAATTTTCTCCTCAAACACTTCATGTCCTAACTCAAGATAGATATTATACAGTTCTATAATTGTTTGGTTGTTTTCCATTTTATAATAATGTTTTAGATTTATATGTTAGTATGCAATGCAAACAAGAATAAAAGCTTAGCACAACGCTCCCCGGCAACGGCGCCAGAAAAGTGCTTGATAATCCCCAAGAGCAAGGAATCACTGTAGCACAATTCGATAAGTATTTGAGTGTCGAACCCACGAGGAGCTGAAGGTAAACTATCTATTCTCTAAAGCCCTATAACCCTCTTATATGGCCGTTTGTGCAAAGCAATAAGTTTAAATATGAAAGGAACTAACTAATGAAAGCAAGTGATGTGGAATGGGTTTATCTAGTAACAAGTTTCTCAATCAAGTTTCAAACGCAAGTTTCTTAGAGCAAGTTTCTCAAAGTAGCAAGTAGCAAATATCTCAAGGGAGCAAATGTTCTAGCAATTGTTATTTCATTCGTGTGGTTGTCACAATTAGTGAAGCACATGTTTCAGTCTTAATTGTTTCTTCTAGGAAGGAGCCATAAATAGGTGTAGCCAAGTAAATGAACTAAAACCCCTTATGATGGATCTCATGGCCAAGTAAATGAGCACACAAGAATTATTAAGACATAAAAGTCCCACCATAGCCTTAAGTTCTAAGGTCCCCTATATATATCCCCCAATAAAGTAACTTCATGACTCGGTCTCAGGTTTACATGTCCTCCCAAGTCTCCCTCACTCCATTACATTACCGGTGATCACCTTACATGCATTCCCCAACATATGTGTGCACTCATATATTGTACATAAAGACAATCATAAAAGATAACAAAACTTGTATGCAACCAATCAACGAACTATTTCACTATTGCCATGAACAAATCACTTCTCAAACATAGATGGGGAGACACAATAGATCAAGGGAATAGTATATTGCATCATATATCATGTTTGCCAAGAGTTTACAGTGGAGAGATGGAGATGATCTTGCTGTAGATGTTGATGATGAACACGCCGGAGGGGGGTGGAGCCCTCCGGAGGTGATTCCGGCGGCGTTTCCCCCCTCCGATCTTCTCCGGCGGCAGCCTTCTGACTCTCTGTTTCGTGGTTTTGTGTTTCTCCGCCGCCTCCTGCGAAACTCCTCGGGGGACTATTTTTATAGTCGGTTTTAGGTCAAGACGAAGCCACGGAGACGAAAACGGACGACATCGGAGCCACGAGGGGGGAGAGAGGGTGCCTCACGCGGCCAGGGAATCTGGCCGCGTGGGACCACCTAATTCCCTCCTCGGACTTCCTTTTTCGCAGATCCTTGGCTCGTACGTCTTCTTCCTTCCAAATATTGGGCCCCGTAAAATCTTAGGTCATTTGGACGTCGTTTGAGTCCCTGAATGTCAAAAACATGGAAAAAGGGGTTTTCTGGTTCTGCAGGTTTAATTCCAAATAAATGGGGAAACTGTGCAATATTCCCAAAATCAATATAAAACAATAATATAACCCTTATATGATGCAAATATGATTGAAATATCATGTAATATAATGCAAAGTTCATGTATGCATTTTACATGCATCAGCACCTCAACAACAAAGAAGGCAGTAGCCAAAGTCTTGCTTCCTACTGTGAGATCCAAGCTGATAATGCCTTTGGCTTCTACTCCTTCTCCTCCTTCGAACCCATTCAGCACCATGTTTGTCTTCATCAAATCGCCATCATCTAGCGATAGTTTCTTGAAGACAGAATACGGCATCAAGTTTACCACAGCGCTGCTATCAACCATCATCCTGGTGACCGACTTACCATCAATATGCCCTCTGATGTACAGAAGCTTGATGTGTTTCACCGGCTTGTCAGGTTTTTCGAAGACAACATTTTTGGGTCCAAAGTTGATCTGCGCAACCTCGCCTTCTTCTTCAACAGCACGGAACTCAGTCGGCAAGTAATACACCATGTTGATATCCATGCCCGTATGATCCGGCAATTCTTCATAATCCAGCAGATCTTCATCATCTGTCAAAATGCCTGACTCATCCATAACTGAATCCAGCATAGCTGGCTCTTCTTCTGCCTCTTCTCCCATTGCGAGGTCTCGAATTGCGAGGTCTTTACTTGCCGGCTTCTCTGTGGCCGGGCCTCGGATTGCCGGCTCCTTTGCTAGACTTGCCATTGCCAAATCTGCTGCTTCCACTTCGTCAGCCCACGAATAATAGGTGATAGCCGGCGTATCTGCCGCCTTTATTTTAGCAGGAATTGGGATAGCTGGCGTGGAAGCCGCCATAAGAACTGGCCTAGGAATCCACATTTGAGTTGGCAACATTGGTCACTCAACATTGAATTTGACGTCCCTGGATCGCTCAGCTCCTTTTTCTGCCTTCTCCCGGTTTCTTGCCCTTTGCAGTTTCCACTTTTGTGTTTTTGTTATACCTGGCGGGCACCACTTTGGCTGAGTGTACTTTGGATCCCGGGGTTGAGTTGCGGCTTGACTGGATCCAGCTTCATGATCATTGGTTGTTGCCTTTGGCGCGATAGCAAGTATCGGCTCATTGTTTGCCAGCTCTATAACCGGGTCCTTCAACTTTAGCACATGAGTTCTAACAACCAATAAGTTGTCTGAGACTAATCCGCCTTCTGGCTCCGCCTTTTTAGAACCTTGCGCCTTGATCCGCCAATATGACGAGTCCCCGGGATACACAAGCCGGCTCTGCACGGATTGCCGGGTTGCCCTGCGTTTGAACTCGTCAGTCGGCTTATGCCGACTACTTTCCTCGATAGATAGCGATCTTGGCCGTTTCCCATACTGCCACTAGCGTGACCTTGACCCGGCTTGACGCACGTACTTGTTCAACAACATGTCAAAAGTTGGCTTTATCTTCCTTGGTCTATATTCAACCTGGTTTGTCTTCCATTTGCCAACTTCCGGGCTCTTGGGTTTGATAAATCTAGGCGGCAACTTGTCTGACCGTGGTCCTTGCCCCCCCCCCCCCCGAGTGCAGGATTCCGGACAGTAATCTTGATGACCTCCTATCCTCCGGGTTTCCGGCTTTCTGTGACTTGTCTCCCTGCCGCCTTGTTGAAGGCTTCTTCCCTGGGCCCACCAACAACAATGTTAGATTTATTAGCAGCTTCGGCCGCCTCTGGCCAAAGACGAACCTTCTTTCCCTCCAAGTCTAGCGCGTTTATTGGAAACGGTTGTGTGTCAATTGCCATGCCAGGAAAGCTCAATCGTCCGTCGTTGAGGGTCGATTGGATCTGTTTACAAAAGACATTGCAATCATTAGTAGCATGAGAGAAAGAATTGTGATACTTGCAATAAGCCCGTCGCCTTAATTCATCAGGCGATGGCATAACATGACTGATCCTAATCACTTTATCAACAAGGCATCAAATATTTTGTCACATTTGCCTACGTCAAAGCTACATCTTATTTCATCATCCCGATTCTTATGGATCGGCTTCAGATCATCACACATAAATGGTTTGGCCTTGCTGGGCCAAACGAACTCGGCAGCATATACATCGGCTTCATCACTGGAGTCGGCATCATTTTCGACAATATTAAGCCGGCTGCTATTCATCCGATGCGAGTCTTTTGACTCATTAACCCGGCTCTCTTGAGCCAGAGCTCTTTCCTGGATTTGGCCAACAGACAAAAAATCAGGCCCTTCTAACTTCTCTTTTAGGTACGTCCTTAGCCCATTGAAAACCAGGTCCGCCATATCTCTCTCTGTTATTGCCAAACTATAGCATCGGTTTCTGGTGTTTCTAAATCTCTTGACGTAATCGGATACCGATTCGTCATGTTTCTGCTTAACCGATGTAAGGTGGGACAACTTAAGTTCTATTTCTCTGGCAAAGAAGTGCTTATGAAACTTTTGCTCCAGATGAAACCAAGTATGTATAGAGTTAGGAGCTAAAGCCGAAAACCATGAAAATGCAATGGCGGTTAAAGAACAAGCGAACTTTAATATGATCATGATTAGCTTCGCCTAATTGAGCCAAGTACTGACTAATATGTTCCCATGTTGATTTATTATCCACCTCATTAAATTTAGCAAACTCAGGAACTCTATAACCAGGTGGATAAGGTTGCAGATCAAAATAATCGGGGTAATTAGGCTTAATGTAAGTCCTATGTTTTGGCATAACCTGAATTTATCATAAGCTATTTGGTCCAATTTCCTCCTAAACTCGGCCATCAAATCGTCCATATTGTCCGATTGAGCCGGTACCGGAGAAGAATTGGCGGCAGGGCCAGCTTGCACCTAAGTAGCCGAATTTTGATTCGGCATTGACTCATGACCCAGGAGCCGCACCGTTTGATCCGGCTGGATTGCCGGATTTGGCACAATCTGGATAGGAGTTGGACATGGTAGAATAGGTACAAGTTGGTTTTCCCTAGTTTGGCCCATCGGTTTTTTGGTCCGATGGTTGGCCCTGGAGCGTGTTTTTCTTAGCCTTTTTGCTATCTAACATAAGATCATAAACATTGGCGGTGCCTTGCGAAACATGATATTGAATTTCGGCTATTTGCTCAGGAGAAAAGAGGGGTTTGCTTACAGCGGGTTGGTCGATGTTGATTTCCAGAGGTACAAACTCTGGCTCCTTGATTGGCGAGATTACACCTTGCCGATCTACCTTGAAGCAGGCCAAGTACAGCTCTTGGTCTTCTTGTTCCCGCTTGAGTCGCAGTGCCTCGAACTCCTGCTTTCTCTTTTCTTTCCATGCCTCCAGACCTTGGCGTTGTTCTTCCGACAACTTCTCGAGATTTGGCTTGATGATGTTGTCGGTACTGATGCTGGCAGCGTCGGTCTTGGAATTGGTCATTGCTGTCCAATTTTTAGATCGAATCGTCCCCAGCGGAGTCGCCAAAAAGTGTGTTGCGCTCGAAACGCGTCACACGAACACGTCCTCATGTACCCGCGGTGTCGGGGGAGATACTCCGCAACTCGCCCCGCGGGAGGCCGGCTTCCAGCGCGATGCGCAAGACAGTAAGCCGACGCTTTTGATACCAGACGCCCCAGCCCCTCGGGAAGCCCCGTCTGAGGAAACCGGCGACGATTGGCTGAACTAAGCCGGACTTGGCCGCTCTTTGCTCGGTTTTTGATCTCTGGCAAAATCTCGGCGAAGTTGCCAGACAACGGAAGCATGAACAAGGGTTTGAGGAGATAAAAGTAGGTTGTATTGATAGGTTGTCGATTGTTTGCTTAATTTCAATCGGCCATCACCTCTCATATATATATGAGGCGGCTAGACTTCTCGTACAAGTATTGGACTTCTATAAGGCTTACAATCATAGTCTAAGTCGAATCCATCTCTAAACTAGGCAACTTTTCGGCCGGCTTTGTTGGCTTCAAACTTGCTGGCTACTTTGGAAAGTTGCCTTTTGTCCTTCCGTGTTGGCTTCAAACTTGCCGGCTAAAAGTTGCCTTTTGTCTTCCGTATTGGCTTCAAACTTGTCTTCTTCCTCAAAGATATGATATCTTGATCGTATTCGTATTGGACCCGGACTTCAGCTCCCGTCCGGCTTCTTTTAGAAAGTTGCCTTCCATTTTCCAGCCTTGATCTTGCAAAGTTGCCTTCTCTTTTTCCGCCTTTATCTTGACTTTGAAAGTTGTCTCTTTCTCCGTCATGATCTTGACTTGTCTTCCTAGGCAACTTTGAGCACCCTGAATCCGTCTTCCGCCTTGTTCCAGTGTTGCCAGATTATTTGCCGCCTTATTCTGGCTGCCTTTCCTGGGAAGCTTCCTAGATCATCATTTTTGCCTTCTTTGTCGCCTTCTTTGAGCCGCCAAATCTTCCTTCAACCTGAAACTGGCAATCTGCCAAAAAACGGGTGCTAACACAATACAATAATTGTAGCAAACAAATTTTGCTGATGATGCAAATCCACTAAACCGTATGGGCAAAAACACAAACGTTTGTAGCAAAACAATTCTTCACATGATGCAAAACCAAAAAAAACAATTGTAGCACAAAAATTTCCCCTATCAGCGGCGCCCCCGTGCCCTTGCAGCACCTCGACTCCATGTCGGCAGTAGCACTGTCGTGCCCTGACTCCACGCCGGAAGCAGCCGCCGTCATGACCTGGCAGCATCTCGGTCCACGCCGTCGGTAGCATCACCACGCGCTCTTATTAGCGTCGCCGGCTCGTCGGTAGTAGCGCCGGCTCGTCGCTGCTCTTCTTCGGCACCAACGTGGTGCTCCTTGGGCAGGAACATCGCCGCCCTCTTATGGCAGCACTACCGTGTCGTTGTAGTCGTTGTAACACCGCGAGTTCACGTAGGCAGCATCCCCGTCGTGCTCTGGCAGCACCGTCGCCTGCTGTCGGGAGCACCGACGCATACTACTCCCCGTAGCCGATTGTGCACAATGTGACGATGCAGATGTAGAGCGTGTCGACGATGGGATGGGTCGGCCTGTTGGAGGAGGTGAAGTTGGTCCGGGCGGCGGCGTAGAAGGTGACTCCCAGGGCGAGGTAGGCGAGCAGGAAGAGGAAGGCTTGGAGCACGATGGCCGGCCTCCTTGGCAGCGGCGGTGGGTTGTGGTGGTCGGCCTCAGCGGTGGCGAAGCCAGCGGGTCGCGGCGGCGCCAGAGCGCCCCAACTCTGGTAGCAGTGGTCGTCGCGCGGTGGCGCACTAGCAGGAGCATGGCCGCCGCTTCGCACCCGTACGTCTCCTTGCTCCTCCTCCCGGAGCGCGACGACTCCCCGCCAACACCATGGACGTCCTGCCCCGAATGCGAGGCCGCGGCCGTGACCATGCGCACGTTGGCGTTCCACTGGTGCGTGCGCGACGCGGTCACCGTCGGCTTTCGCTCCCCAATGGGCCCCATCGAGCGTCCAAGAAGACCCCCTCCCGTCGCCATCGCCGTCCCCGTCTCTGGCCCTAAACCCCGGCGAGCGCCTGCCGGCCCCCTTCGCTCACGCCGGCCTGATGCCCATCTGCTACTAGCAGTAGATAAAGGGGAACTGGAAACCATGGTTGCGTGCGGGGTTTGTAAAGAGAAAGGAAGGAGACAAAGCAAGGCGACGACTTTTCCACAGGCGGGCGGGCCCGCGGGGCTAAAATGACAAATATGACCCTCGGACAAAAGTTTAATTTAAAATAAAACGACTTCAAACTTTTAGCCGGAACTAACCCTTTTTATTACCGCTCAATATCTTGGCGGTAGGATCTATGGGCTACCGCCGGAGCCAATGGCGGTAGGGTTCTGCAATATTACATTAAGTAACCTTACTACCCTTACTTGGACAGGAAGTAAGAGATGGACCAGTTGCTATGGGCATGTACCTTTTCCGTTAGGTTCTGTGTTCGAATTAAATGTTTTTTAAGTTTTTCCTGCCGTTTTATCTTTTAGGCTTAGTTTGGGAGCTCAGTTTTCTTAAAACTACAGTATTAGAAAACTGAAGTATTTAAGTGCCAGGCGGATGAATACTTCGGTTTCTTTGTTTAGGAAAAAAGAGGTCATGATCAAAGTTTCCAAAACGACAAAAAATGAAGTATTGGGGGAGTACTTCAGTTTTGAAACCACATTATTCATTGCGTCCAAACACCTCAAAGTATTTGATACTTCAGTTTTATTAGAAACCATAGTATTCTCATAATACTTTGATGCCAAACGGGCCCTTACACATTGCAGTTTTTTCTTCCACTTTTTTTTTTCCATTTTTTCGTGATGTTTTATCAAAATGCATACGTAATATAGTTTTATATATAGACTTATAAATTACAAAATATAGTTGACCACTAGATGTGGTGGATAGTCAAATCCGTCCCCACCACGGGAAAGCGAATACGAATCATTACAAAGTACAAACTAATCATTGTTAGTTATTCATTACAGAGCGGAAAAACAGTTGAGCCATAAAACATAAAAAGAACTACATTTTTTGAATCTATTTATTACACAACAAAGGACTGCACCATATAAAATAAGGAACTAGATTTGTTTTAGCTATTTATTACACAACGGAAAATAAATACACCGGGTAAAATGTAAAGGTCTACTTGATTTTTAACTATGCATCAGACCACACAAGTTGTTAGCTATTTATTCCACAATAGAACAAAATCGTGAGTTATAAGACTTATAAAATAAAAGAATAAAGTTTTTTTTAGCTATTTATCATACGGCGGAAAAAAATCACGCCGTATAAATATAAAGGACTACGTGTAATTATAAAAATGAAAATATTGCATTGGATAAAATGTAAAGAACTATGGGATTTGTAGCTATTTTTTACACAGCGGAACAAAAATTGTGACGTATAAGATAAAAGGGTTACATGTTTTTTAGATGTTTACTACACAATGGGAAAAAATATGCCCTGTCAATATAAATAACTAACTATTTTTAACTATTCATTAAAGCACAAAAAAATAAGAAAATGCCATATAAAATATAAAGATCTACAATTTTAACTACTTTTTTGACAAGGTTTTTGTACCTATTTATTACACAGTAATAAGAAAATACGCCCGAAAAAAATAAAAACGCAAAAATATTTAAAGATCTTCTTTTTAACTATTTATTACACAGTAATAAAATTACGCCCAAAAAAAAAAAAAGATCTACCGAAGGTGCAATGTGTGGGAACAATACCAGCTGGGCCATCGAAGAGATATTGCCAGTATGGGATACTGCGACCTTACTTGATATTTTTGTACTGGACATAACCCTACGGTCAATATGTTGAGCGGTAATAAAAGGAGTTTGTTTCGACTAAAAGTTTGATGTCGGTTCATTTTGAATTAAACTTTAGTTTGAGGGTTAGATTTGTGATTTTGGCCCGCCCGCGGAGGACGCTTGGCGCGTCCTGGAGGCGGAGGACGGGGAGGCAGGATCCCCGGATGATTAGAAGCTTTTTCCTAATTCCGGGTCATGCGCTACACACGAATCGGATGCCAAAACGAGAAAGTTATCATTTGAGATCACCTAATTAACGGGAATTATTTCCGTTTGCAACTGAAAACACCCACGCACACGGGCCATATATCTGTCCGCCACGGCGCACGCGAGATCTGCTCGACGTAGCGTACGTCTCGGCCGGCAGCGGCGGCGAGTCCATGGCCGACCTTTTCAGCGACCTCCCCGAGGAACTCCTCCTCCATGTGATGTCCTTCCTCCCCGCGCACGACTCGGTGGCGACTTGCCTGCTCGCGCGGCGCTGGGGCCACCTCTGGAAATCGGTACCGGCCCTAAGGATCACCGGTGCCTGCGACAACCCTGCCTCCTTCATCACCTTAGTCAACAACGTGCTCGTCTACGACCGCGACCCCGAGGCGCGCCTCGACTCGTTTGAGCTCGACCTCCACGTCCACGACGAGGGAGACCTCGACGTGCCGGCCTTCTTGCCCGACTACGAGAAGTTTGTGAACGTCTGGTTCGGGCACGCCGTCGTGTTGGGAGCCCGGGTGCTGGCGCTGCGCGCCACCAGTGGCATCTACAGGGCCAAGGAGTACGCCGTGCCTATGGAGCTGCTGCCCGGCGAGACTCTCATCTCACGCCACCTCACAAGGCTGGATCTTAAGTTGGTGCATCTGCGCGCCACAATCCTCGATTTCTCAGGATGTCCGACGCTGCTCGATCTCAGGATGGACGACTGCAACCTTGCGGGGGATGTCTTCTCTCCGTCCTTGAAGCATCTCAGCATCGTCTACTGTTTCTTTCTGTTGATGGCTCCCGTTCGCGCTCGGATTCGGTTGCCAAGCCTCGTTTCCCTCGAGCTGATTGATATCGGGTGTAGGGCTCCGCTCCTGGAAAGGATGCCGTCCCTGGTTTCAGCCATCCTTAGGCTTGGTCAGCTTATCGACACTTGCCCTAGGAATGACTGCGGGGATTGCGGTGTTCCTGATTGTTTTGGCTGTTACCATTCTGCGACTGGTGCTGATGATAGGCGTGGCGAGTCTCTGCTCTTGAACGGGTTGTCAGAAGTCGAAGAGTTGGATCTGTCAGTCGATTCTCAAGTGGTATGCTCGCTCTGCACTCATCATATTCTTTACTTACATCACATAATTGTTAAAAATATTAACACTGGTCAGTAGTGGTTTCTGTCTTTGTGACATTAGTGAAAAATAACTTATTCAACATTACTTAATTCTTAGTACGACATCTTGATTTTTGATACAGAATGTGTAGTATTGCCTAATCCATGTGGTCTTATTCCACCTTCAGCTACAACTTTTGCCAAATTAATTACTTATACATTGTATTCCTTTGCACAGTTTGTTATCAACAGGGACTTAAAATTGTGCCCTACATTTAGCAAGTTGAAGAACTTGTTGCTCAGCGAATGGTGTCCCAACATAGCTTGTGACCTCAATGTGTTAGGTTGCTTCCTCCGGCGCTCACCAATATTGGAGAAGGTTACTCTCCAGATTTCTAAGGTATTATATTTTGTGGATTAATATCATTGTGTTACCAAAGTTAGTTACGATCCACGATTGACTAATATCCTACAATATTTGAGTTTATAGGTACCGAAAGTTCCGGTGCAAACACAAACAAAGTACAGTCCGTCAGAACAATCGTCCGAATGCAACCAACTGAAGATAATTGAGATCGAATGTGACAAAACGGACGAGAGGGCTAGCAAAATTGTAGACTTCTTGGGTACCTACAGCATACCACCCGAGAAACTTCGTATCCAGCCAACTTCTGGATATTAATGTGAGTTTAGCTATTGAAACTCATCCTAGCTCACCAACATTTATGAGCATTCTAGAAAATTTGCACGTGCATTGTTACGGGTCATACACATTCTAGAGGTTTAACGATTTTGTTTGTACAGGCTCACAGAAGTCTATCCCAATTCCAAAGGATGTATGTTGCTAGCTAGAAGGTGAAGGCGATGCCCCTCAAAATTCAGATACATCGAGTCGTTCTGCTTGTTCAGTTCTAGAACAATTCCTTGTGTCCTATCTACAGTAGCAGTACATCGTTGTCTCAGTTTTATACATCAATGGACCTATTCGTCACTTGTACGTGCTAGTTTCATGCATCGTATAGTAAAAATCTGGCATCGTTTTGGCTACACAAGAACCAAGCAGAAAATGCAACTTCTCCTGCCTGTCAGGTAAAGCTGTAGAGTGTGTAACTTGTGTCATTAATATCATAATATTCATCCAACTTAGAGAACTTCTGGATGTTAATGTGAGTTTAGCTATTGACACGCATCAAGCTTATGTTATTTCTCTATCTCACCAGCATTTATGAGCACTAGGTGGAAAAGTGCGTCTTATGCCACGCCGGTGATTTAACTTTTTGATTCAGTATTTCAGTGTGACAACTGCATAGATTTGTCGTGTGCACATTTATATTCAGTGAGCCAGGTTTCATGCATCTTCTTGCTGCCGCAATTCACTGCTGAATGCAAGCACAAAGATCAGCATGTTTTGAATGAGGAATAACATAGTGAATCTATGATCTGATCCAATAAATTTAAGAGGCTTCACAAGATATGATACACAATGTAAGACATCTTCCAACCATCAGTTACTTAAGAAAATAAGAGTTATCTCTCATGATGGAATATGGGAATCAATAGGCATAGTATCATAACTGAATGGCCATTGCAGACTGGTTCTGATTGAGATAAGGTGTTGGAACTTGCGGAAAATCGAAAGAAAGATTGGTTAGTTTTTTTAATCATTTGGTACGAAATTTCGATCAGCTGCGGCCTCACATGCTAGTGTAAAAGACAATTTATGGCTAGAAACAGGAAAGTAATACAGATATAACTCAGATCAGATTGTGATCCTAAAAGAAAAACACTTGTCCATATGAGAGTTAAGTTTATTCTAATGCTCAACTAACACTCCGCAGAATCATGTTCTATGATAAGTGAACTTAGTACTAAATTTTTCAGCACTGAAACAAAAAGATAATACATGAGAAGATAAAAAAGCCATTGGAAAATCTAATGCGGATGACAATGAGAAACATACAGATTAAACCACACATACCTCATTTCTGCGTACAAAAACCGGCGGTTTATCCAATCAGTCACCATTGCCTCGCTCATCTCGTACTCAACATTCTCAACTGACTACATTGCTCATTCATTGTTCTTCCTCCTTAGATGTTTCCTTCTAACCAATATCAATTGGGTGTTCCTTTATTTTCAAGAAAAAACATAGGTAAGCTTTATACCAGGACCATCTTAAGGAACAGAAGATTACCATGCATGGAATTACACCAAAAACGGAATTTTTAGTGTCAAATCGGCGTATCATCTTAAGATGCAATTACAGTGACAGAAGAACACTACAGAGGGATCCTCTAGTTCTTGTGATGATCACCAAGGGTGGCTGGCATTCTGGACGGCTCCGGTTCCGGGGAAGACTAAAATTCATGTCTGGAGAATGGTAAGAACGGCCTGGCCTTTGGCGAGGAGCTGCACCGACGGAAAATCAAGGAGGGTGTTAAGTGCATTGCGTGCAACCGCGAGGAATCGATGCTGCACCATTTCTGGAGGTGCCCGCACGCGATGGCGGCTTGGGACTGTATTCGAGAACTCACAGGTCTAAAACTGCAAGCGCCTGATGCGTCGGTGCGTCGGGTGAGAGAGCTGGAGGGTTGGATCCTGGATTGGCTGGGAATGCTATATGAGAAGGAGTTGGCTGTGGGGATGATATGTTGTATCAACTGTGGCTCGCCAGAAATGATGCACGCGATGAGGAGAGGATCGAAGACCCGCGTAGTATTGCACGGCGCTCCCTTCATCTGGTCGAGGAGTGGGCTGGGCTCAAGGCCGACGCTGCCGTTCCCCAACCTAAGGTCGTGGAGCACTGGCTCCCGCCCGATGAGGGATGGCTTAAGGTGAACGCGGATGGAGCTTTCTCAGCGGGCTCAGAGCAGGGAGGGTGTGGAGCTGTGCTACGGAACCACCTCGGTGTTTTCCTCGCCGGAGAATGCTGTTTTTTACCCTCGGTTGCTGGCCCAGAGAGATCGGAGCTTATGGCGTGTAAGATGGCCTTGGCCCTGGCCGACCGGATGCGTGCTACTAAGGTGATCCTGGGAACCGATTGCTTAAGTGTTTATTTTGTGGTGATCCAAATTCGTATATACTGATAAAGGCCGACTTGTGATGAGGAGAGCGGACCTGTGCCCATCATAGCCGTGGCCCAATCCGTGACGGCCGCACGGAGGGGGGTGCGGGGGGCGGCAGGCCCCCGCGGTATGGTACGAGTTGTTTCCGGGTCGGACTGCAGTTGACCTAGGGTTTTACCACTACATATACATCTTGTAAGCCGCCGGCTGGGATAAGTCGCATTGTGTAAATCCCCGGCGTTTGTAACCTCACCCCGATATAGTGAAGTATTGCTGGCTGGCACCTGTGGTTTTTTCCTCTCCTTTGTTTGGAGGGGTTTTCCACGTTAAAATCTCGTGTCCCCTTTGGTTTGATCGTTCCGCTCTTCGTCGTTTATTTGCTATCGTTTATAACAAGTGGTATCAGAGCCCTGTTTCAGATCTGTTTTCAGATTAGGGTTTTGGATGGCGTCGATGAAGTTCGATCTACAGGCGCTGGACTATAAGACGAGATTTTCGCTGTGGCAGGTCAAGATGCGTGCGATCCTCGCACAGTCCAATGATCTTGACGAGGCGCTAGAGAAATTCGGCGACAAGGATGTGGCGACATGGACCGGCGATGAGAACCGGAAAGACCGTAAGGCTTTATCGCTTATTCAACTTCATCTGTCTAATGACATTCTGCAAGAAGTACTGCAGGAGAAAACCGCAGCGTAGCTGTGGGCTAAGCTGGAGTCGATCTGCATGTCAAAAGATCTAACCAGCAAGATGCATGTGAAGATGAAATTGTTCACGCACAAGTTGCAAGAAGGTGGTTCGGTAATGAATCACTTATCGATCTTTAAGGAGATCGTTTCCGACCTAGTGTCGATGGAGGTAAAGTACGATGATGACGATTTAGCACTTTTACTTCTATGTTCGCTGCCAAATTCCTTTGCCAATTTTCGTGATACCATATTGTTAAGTCGTGATGAACTAACCACCGCGGAAGTATATGAGGCCCTGCTTGCCAGGGAAAAGATGAAAGGTATGGTACAGAAAGAGGAGACGTCGTCCTCCAAGGGCGATGCTTTGCAGGTCCGAGGGAGGCCTGAGCAGCGAGATAATCACTACAACAACAGAGACAAGAGCAAGGGTGACAGAGGTCGCTCAAAGTCTAAAGGCCATGACAAGTTCTGCAGGTATTGTAAGAAAGCTAATCATGTCATTGATGATTGTTGGAAATTGCAGAACAAGGAGAAAAGGAAAGGTACTTACCAACAGAAAAATAATGAAGGTAATGATACCGGTGAGGCTGCTGTTGTTGATGGTAGTTCTGATGGCGAATGCCTAGCTGTTCTTGCTGCATGTGTTTCTCGTCATGATGAATGGATTCTTGATACTGCATGTTCGTTTCATATTTGCTGTAACAAAGATTGGTTCAGTTCTTATGAGTTAGTGTAGACTGGAGATTTCGTGCGCGTGGGAAACGACCAACAATGCGTTATTGCTGGCGTCGATTCCGTTCAGGTCAAGACACACGACGGTATGACACGCACGTTGACGGGAGTGAAACACATACCAACCATGGCAAGAAATTTGATCTCGCTCAGTACCCTTGACTGTGACGGGTACAAGTACAAAGAAGAAAATAAACTCCTAAAGGTATTAAAAGGTTCTCTCATTGTTATGGTTGGTGATATGAATTCTGCTAAGTTATATGTTCTTAGAGGTAGCACGTTATCTGGTACTGTTGCTGCTAAGTTATATGGCCAACCGGATGCGTGCTACTAAGGTGATCCTGGAACCGATTGCTTAAGTGTTATTTTGTGGTGATCCAAATTCGTATATACTGATAAAGGCCGACTTGTGACGAGGAGAGCGGACCTGCGCCCATCATAGCCGTGGCCCAATCCGTGACGGCCGAACGGGGGGGGGGGGGGGGGGGGGTGTGGGGGGGCAGCAGCCCCCGCGGTACGGTACGAGTTGTTTCCGGGTCGGACTGCAGTTGACCTAGGGTTTTACCACTACATATACATCTTGTAAGCCGCCGGCTGGATAAGTCGCATTGTGTAAATCCCCGGTGTTTGTAACCTCACCCCGACATAGTGAAGTATTGCTGGCCGGCGCCCGTGATTTTTTCCTCTCCTTTGTTTGGAGGGGTTTTCCACGTTAAAATCTCGTGTCCCCTTTGGTTTGATCGTTCCGCTCTTCGTCGTTTATTTGATATCGTTTATAACATTAAGTGCAGTGGCTAAGCTGAGATGCAGCGAGAAGGATCGTTCCAATCATGGTCCGTTAGTGGAAGAAATAAAACAGCTGTTGCAGGGTTTTGCTGAATCATCTGTTCGGCATACGAAGCGATCGGCTAATGGTGTTGCGCATTTGTTAGCACATGATGGCTACAGTAATAGGGTGTGTAATACCTGGGAGGGCTCTCCACCGGGGTATATTGTAAGCAACTTGGCATCTGAGTACGTCTTTATTTAATGCAATCCGTTTAAATCTCAAAAAAAAGGACCATCTTAAGGAAAGAATCAAATATAGAATTTATGGGATGACATTTGGCCATTTGGGGCAATGAAGAAATAAAGGATTGCATCTCTAGGTTTATCTATATCATTAGGCTACATTTTTGAGAGGTTCAACATCGTAAATAAGAACAATGAATAATTATTCAACTGGATTTACAATTATATTACTGAAAGTTTTCCAATATTCTTAAGTTAGACATGCATTTGAATATAGAAGTTTACAGTGGCAATTACACCAAAATTGTTACACAGAGCTACCACTAACCTCTTCAACATCCCCACAATACTGTTGAGAAGAAAAACTTTCTTCGATAATCCTTTGGATAGATATGACGACATTACAAATGATTCTCGCATCAGAAAACCACCGCACAAAGTAGCTGACAAAGTAGCATAGTAACAGCACCAAAACAGACCAAACCACGGTGTTTCCTCCTCGGCGGCCGCGACCAACCAGTCATGTCGCCCATCACGCCCAACAAGAATGACAAATCACACCAGCCATACAACAACCAGGAAAATCCAAAATACCCCACCAATCGACCAACGAAGAGAAATCACCTGTCATCAGTAAGGGCATTAAAAACAACGCCACAAACTCCAAAGGAAGCAACAACAGCAAACGAAGCAATTGCTGCATCATTCCTATAATCATTAGCGAGTTACCCGCATTTTTTAGCGAGTTATGTGAATATTGCCACGCTTGAGCAAGATGTACAACTTACTGAAAAAAGAATAAAGGTACAAATGAAACAACTTCATAAACATGAACAATTAATGCCAAAAGACGTAATATTGTCGCAGATGACATGAATTTCCATTGCCACGGTTCTGTGCAGAAGACCACCTTGGCAACAACTGGTTCAAAGTCCTCCATCGTCAGCTTCTGATCAGCAATGGTAAAACCCAGATAGGAGAAGGGGAAGGAGCCTTCCTGGCAGTTTAGGATATTGGCCACTCTGGCCTATTCCCCCACCTCGCCTCCCATAACAATAACCTAACTCTTGTGAAAGTTGATCTTCATGCCTGACATCAACTCGAAACAAAGCAAAAGGAACTTCAAATTGGCAATACTTCTGGGGTCATTCTGAATCAAGATCATGGTGCCGTCAGCATATTTCAAGTGAGTAACACCCTCCGGGATGAGGTGTTGAACCACTCCTGAGATGTGTCCATTTTCCTTGGCCTTGTTTAACATTAAGTCAAGAGCATCAACCACATAATCAAAAGGAATTCGCGAGAGAGGGTCGCCCTGACGGACTCCACACTTGTTACAGAAAAATGGGCCCACTTCCCCATTGATGGAAATAGCCGTATGGCCACCCGTGACCAATTGCATGAGTTTTTGTACCATGGCTGGCTCAAAACCCTTCTTCTGGAGCACTTCCTGAAGGAAGGACCAACTCTCTCTGTCGTAAGCCTTCTTGAAATCAAGTTTGAGCAAAAGCGCTGGCAGATTCTTAACTTTGATCGGATGCACAATCTCATGCAGTGCCAACGGCCCTTCTAGAATAAACCTTCCCTTTATAAAGGTTGTCTAAGCGGTGCTGATGGTTCTGTGAGCAATTGGGGATAATCTAGATGTGACTGCCTTTGAGATTAATTTGAACACCACGTTGATCAGGGAAATGGGTCGGTACTGTTTGACATTGTCCCTTGGACTTTAGGAATCAAAGAAAGGATGCCATTGTTGAGCCTTAAAATGTCCACTCTGCCCAACATGAAACCATTCAGGATTGCAAGCAGAAGATCCTGCAATTGAGGCCAGAAGTGCTTGAAGAAAGCCACCGGGAACCCATCTGGACCCGGCGCCATGTTGGTTTTGGTCTCTTTGAGACAGGCCTCCAATTCCTCCATCGAAAAGGCTCTGGCCAAGTCCTCGTTCTCTTCCTGAAACACACAGCTCACAGTGGCCCAGGGACTTGATAC
Source organism: Poa pratensis (assembly GCA_947311845.1). NCBI lineage: Eukaryota > Viridiplantae > Streptophyta > Magnoliopsida > Poales > Poaceae > Poa > Poa pratensis. The sequence goes on from CAMZMU010000118.1 coordinate 23,816,021, forward strand.
GTCCAAAACATATCTATAATTTTTGATGTTCCATGCCTATTATATATTGATTACCACATGTTTATCTTACACTTTATATCATTTCTATGCATTTTCTGGGACTAACCTATTAACAAGATACCACAGTGCCGGTTCCTATTTTCTGCTATCTTTTTGTTTCAGAAAATCTATTCTGAAAATATTCTCGGAATCGGACGCCAATTTAACTGATTTATTTCTGGACCGAGACAGAGCAACAGCCAGGAGGACGGAGCCGGGGGCCACACCAGGCAGGCCGGCGAGCCCACGGCGTAGCCCAGGGTGGGGCCGCACACCTAGGCCACCGCCCCACCTCGGCTGGCCACCGACGCCGCCCTTTCGCTTATAAGTTGCATCTAATCGGGAAACCCTAGAGACCCGAGCAAAAATCTCTGAAAAGTTCCGAGGCCGCCGTCGTCTTCAACCCTAGTTCGGGATGGTTTCTGCAGTTCTTCCCAGCCCCTTGCCGGAGTGGAAATCATCACCGGAGGGCTCTACATCACCATGCCTGCCTCCAGAGTGATGCGTGAGTAGTTCTCCACGGGACTACGGGTCCATAGCAGTAGCTAGTTGGTAGTCTCTCCACCTTGTGCTATGATGTTTAGATCTTGTGAGCTGCCTAACATGATCAAGATCATCTTTATGTAATGCTACATGTTGTGTTTGCTGGGATCCAATGAATTGTGAAGTTATGATTAAGTTTGTTCATTTGTACTAGCGTCCGTGTCGAGGTGTGGACTCGGCAAATCCCTGGGTTATACACCCCGGGTTGATTGAGGGGGAGAGAGTTGAGCGCTGGTGATCACGACGGCTGACAAGCGAGGCGTTTTACCCAGGTTCAGGCTCCCGGAGGATAACACCCTACTTCCTGCTTGTCTGGTTATTGATGGTGAGTTGTGGCTACAATGGCGAGATGGCAATCTCGCTAGGGTTTGTGTGGTGGCTATGAGCGTACCCTAGAACGAGGGACCCTCCTAGCCTTTATATGGTAGGCTAGGTCTCGGGTGAACGGTGCTGATGGCACTTACAAGATAGGTATGAACCTCATGACCTAGTCAACTAACTTGGGCCGCAGGTGTCCTTGCTGGGCTTTCCTTGGGCTTTTATATTCTTGGCGTGACCCAGGTACCTTCGCCGTGGGATAGTCGAAGGGTAGCCCCACGACAGGAGCCCCCGAGTGCTTGGTCGAATCGTAGAGTCGGGCAAAGGACTCCTTTCGCCTGGTCACGCCTTCGAGTTCCTGAAAGGAACAAGTAAAATTAGTCGACTCCGGCCGTCCAGGGCTTATGGAGGATTCCTTAGTCAAACTGTCGACTCCAGGGTAAAATACTGTGAGTATGGCCTTAGTCGGTGATTTTTCGACTGCTATTGTTCTGAGTCACTCGGGAGCGCGAACAGCGCTCCCGATGGGAGTAGCCCCCGAGATTAAGCTGAATTGCTTGCAATTGAGGTTAAACTCAATTTTTCTTCAGTCGAAAAGCCGCTCCCGATGGGAGTAAAGAGGGGACTCGACTTGGAGTCGCGACTGGCTTTGTGTGACTTACTGTGTATTCGGCCGGTTTGGCTTACTGCGCGAGTTTGTTCAGCACTTGGAGCTTACTAAATGCTCTTGCACTCGAATGAAATGTTCGAGTTCTCAATCAGCTCGTTGGCTTACTGTACGAACTTATTCAGCTCTGAGAGCTTACTGAATCTTCTCGCACTCGAATGAACTGTTCGAGTTCTCCATCAGCCCGTTGGCTTACTTCCTACGCCTTCGTGGTTGACGTCAGTGCTGACGTTTTTGATGCACTCTGTGTCCGATGGGACGTGACAGTGCGGTCCCACTGTCAGTATTGACTGGAGACAGCGGTTGCCGCTTTTTTCTGACCGTTGGGCGCGAAAATTTCGCGGTGTGATGATGGCGCCTTGATTCCCGCGCGTAGTGGGCGGCGTGGCCGGCGACGGTTGCCCTCTCCGCGCGACACGTGGACGGTCAGACGCTGTTGCGGAGAGCGGTTTCAGCAGGGATGGCCAGGATTGACTGACCGCGCGGTATATAATTTTCACCGCGGCGGTGAACAGTTCATCCATCCCCATTCCTTCATCGTCTCCACTGCTTCTGTTCCGCCATTGTTGCGCTGCGTGCTCTCTGTCAGCTTCTAGTCTCCACCCTCCATGAGCAAGGCCGCGATGAAGAGGGGGAAGGCTGCTGCTGGCGCCGTCGCCGCCGCCGAGGCGAGCGTGATGAAGAAGCCCGACGGCGACTGGGTCAAATCGTCGGTGAAGAAGGCCGACCTCGAGGCCCTCCGCGCGCAGGGGCTGCTGCCGCCGGTAGACCAAGCGACGGTGCGCGCTCCTGGGAAAGAGGTGTTCCCCGCTCCTCGCGAGGGGGAACGCGTTTGCTTCGTGGATTTCCTTCCGCGGGGTTTCGGGTTCCCCCTCCACGATTTCGTCCGTGGTCTCTTGTATGCTTATGGGATTCAGATCCACGATCTGACTCCCAATAGCGTCTTGAGCATCGCGAGCTATTTCGTGCTCTGCGAGTGCTTCCTGGGAATCGCACCCAACTGGCTGCTGTGGAAGTCGCTATTCCTCGTGAGGAGGAACGTGGGGAAGAGCAAGCAGGTGTACCCAGTCGGCGGCTTCGGCATCCAGGTGCGTGGCGACACCTCCTACTTCCAGATGAAGAAGTCCGACTCCGTCCAGGGCTGGCGGAAGAAGTGGTTCTACATCAGGTGCGACCAAGCAGGGCTTCCTGAATTCGCGGCTGATCGCGAGTTGCGGAAGACGAACGCGTGGGCGCACCCGCTGTCGAAGGAGGACAGGGAGGCGACTCAGCCCTTGCTGACGCTACTTCGTGGCCTTCTGAAGAGTCTCGGGCGCGAGACAGGTGGAATTCACCTCATCGCCACCTTCTTCAGGCTTCGGGTGCAGCCGCTCCGCAGTCGCGTCCACCCGATGTGGGCGCGTGAGGATGCTGGCAATGAGCTTGATGATGACGCAGTCGAGTCGAAGGTGAGGAGCATCACTAGTCTCCGAGCCGCTGACCCGTGCAACGTCAAGTGCCCAGTCGAGCCATATGGGCCTATAACCCTGTGCCTGAGGTGAGCTTTGTTTGCTTTGTCTTGTATCTTCTTCTGTTGAATCCTTTTGCTTGACTCGAATGCTTCATTTGCTGACAGGGTCGTTCGAGCTACGTCAGTCTCCTCCGTTGATGGAGAATGGACCTCATGAAGAGGCAGAGTTCCCTGAGGACGAGGTTGATGACGATGAAGTTCCCTCCGCCACCTCTCCGAGTGAAGAGTTGGAGGAGGATGATGAAGACGAGGAGCCGCTGCGGAAGCGGCAGAGGCGAAAGGGTGGCGACTCTGGTTCTGCCTCGTCGCCTGTGAAGGAGGCGGGTGTGATCGAGGAAGAGACGAGCGAGTCCTCTTCGGGTGCTAGGCACCCGAGTGACCTGGCTGAACCTTTGGTCGTGCCTCCACTCGGCTCTGCACCGCCGACCGAGTTCGCGAGGATGGCCTCCGTCTCCTTGGGAAGTGAAGATGATGATGTCGTCAGGTTAGTCGCATAACCTTTGCTTTGTTTTTGTCGAGTGTGCTTTTTCACTTGCGGGTCCTTGAATTGAGTTTTCTTGTCACAGCGACCGTACCGGCGCTGCTGTTTCTTCCCCTCGTGAGATGGAGCACACTTCTGCTCCCATGATCGAGCAGACTGCGAGGACGACCGGAGAGGAGGCTCTGGCGGGTGACGTTTTGGCCTTGAAGGCTTCGACCTCCGCCATGCCTGAGAGGTCTGCTGATGCGACTCCGGTTGACGCTGGGCTGCTTGAGCATGTAAGTGTTCTTCGACTCCTTCTGCAAGATCTGTATCGGGTGCGCGTACAGCGCTCCCGATGGGAGTAGCCCCCGAAGATGCGCGTGACTGGAATAGTCGGGCGCAGATTGATGTCTTGTGTTTCCTGCAGCCATTTTATCGCCAGCAGATGGAGGGAGCCGCAGCCTTCGTTCGCATGGAGCAGGAGAGGGATCAGCTCCGCACTGCTCTGGAGCAAGCGAATAGTAAGTGTGAACCCTTGTGTTCGAGGGGTGCTTCGACTGCCTTTATTGCTAACTTTGCTCCGTTGATCCGTAGGCGAGAAGGAGAGCATGAAGACGCGGGTCGCGGAGCTGGAGAAATCGCTGGGTGAAGCCCAAGAGCGGGAACAAGCTCGGGCTGATCTGGAGAAGACCCAGGTCGACCGCTTGCTCGCACTCGCAGATGTTGTTGGAAGTAAGTTTTTCGGCTCAGTGCCTACTTTGCCTTTTTTCGACTTTGACGTCTTACGGGTGTGGATTTCTTTTGAACAGAGAATTGCGGAGGTGCTCCTCCAGAAGGGACTTCTAGCGAGAGTGTCGGTTTGGCGGAGGCTGTTGGCTTCGTCGACCGCGTCTGCGCGTATGCATCGGCAGCGCTGCAGCAGTCGACGGCGGCACTGCAGAAGTCGACGGAGGCCTTAGCGACTGTGCACCGGAATATCTTTCCCAACCAGCCACCACCAGCTGCTGTTGACGCACTCGCGGCTCCATTCGAAGGCAATTCGAATGTCCTGGCGGACTTCACACGCGCGCAGACGGTACGCGGCTCAGAGCTCACTTTCCAGCTGCTTCTTGGTCACCAAGTCGTAGGTGATTTTGAGAAGGTTGTCAGCGACTTCCCTCGGAAGCCTGATGGCAGAACCGCGTCCCTTAGCGGTGTGAAGGTGCAGGCGAGTCAGCTAGCTGCGAAGTTGGTCGCCACCTTCGAGAAGAGGATTGCCAAAGCTGCAGAGTTGGCTGCTAGGAAGAGCCGTTCCCAGTCGGAGTCTGCGATGTAGACTTTTCTTTTAGGATTCTTCTGCTTTTGGTTCTTGAGTCTGTAATGCACTTTATATTGTGCGAGTGAACATGCTGATGATGAAATGTGAATTCGCTCCCTCGGGGGTGCAGTCGCCGAGTCTTTTTTGATATCTGGCTTGGATGAGTTATGTTGATTCTTTTCCTGGCTTGACGCTGTCAATTCTTGGCAGTCTGATATGGGCGAAGCTCCTGACGTTGCTGGAACGACTGGCGCGGACGATGAGGAGACCACTTCGGCTGCGCCTACTCGTCGCCGCCGTCAAGCTCCTCCAGCTCCTGTGCGAAGCGTAAATGACCAGAGAGTGATCACCTTCATGAGGAACAAGGTGGTTGAGCTCGAGTCGAAGCTGAAGAGTGCTGAGTTGGAGCTGGAGCGATTGAGGTCGCGGCCCGTTGCGCCGTTCTCCCAGCGTGAAGAGTTTCTGCTTGGCGAGATGGACTTGATCAGTCGACAGCTGCAAGGTTGGCTTCTAGCGTTTTTGCTTCGGCTTCTGTGTCTTCTGCTATGCTTAATGCTTGGCCTTGATGCAGATGTGAACTCTGACTTGAAGGCTGAGCAGCTTCGAGTGGACGAGCGAGTAGAGAAAGAGGCCGCCGGTGACTCACCCGAAGCGCGCCAGTTTTGGTCGAACAAATCCAGAGGTAGTATACTGGCACGAATGCTGGATCGCACCTGGCGGGCTGCTGTGCTCTTGGAAGGTTGCAGAAAAACCCTCTGGCAGATCAACAAGGTGTACTTTCCTCACAACGAGCAGCCGAATGGACTGACTGCGCTTCTGGAGAGGTTCCGTGAAGGCAGTGCGTTGAAGGAAGTCGTGCACGCTCAACTTGTTGCCGGGGCGAACGTGGCGTTGGCATACGTTCGACTGCACCGGCCTAATCTTCCATTGCACAAGGTGCTTGACGGCTTGCCTGGAGAGGGTGATATGCCGATACTCTTGCGGCTGCGCGCCAGATGATTCAGCAGGTCCAGAACTTTAGCGAGCACCTTGTAGGGCCACTTGATGCGCCAAAGGGCGAGCCTGTAGAATAAGAGCAGTAGAGTGCTGTTGCATAGCGTTAGCTTGTAAAAGAATTTTTCCAAGTGGAAATATGAGTGTATGTATGTCGAGGTGGGGGTAGCCCCCGAGTTAGTAAATTGTATCTTGTAGACTCTGTAAACCTGTATGGCGCAGCCCCCGAGCGGATCGAGTGCGGCCTAGGATTTTGAATTAGACCTGTGCGGCGCAGCCCCCGAGTGCTTCGAGTGCAGCCGAGGTGTATCGAGTCAGACTTGTGCGGCGCAGCCCCCGAGTGCGTCGGGTGCGGCACTTTGACTTGGACCTGTGCGGCGCAGCCCCCGGGTGCTTCGGGTGACGTCCAAAGGTTTTGCGAGTGACCTGTATGGCGCAGCCCCCGAGCGCTTCGGGTGGCGACCTAGGTTTTCGAGTTGGACCTGTATGGCGCAGCCCCCGAGTGCGTCGGGTGCGGCCTAGGTTTGACTTAGACCTGTGCGGCGCAGCCCCCGAGTGCTTCGGGTGACGGCCAAGGATTTTGCGAGTGACCTGTATGGCGCAGCCCCCGAGTGCGTCGGGCGCGGCCTAGGTTAGACTTAGACCTGTGCGGCGCAGCCCCCGAGTGCTTCGGGTGGCGGCCAAGGATTTTGCGAGTGACCTGTATGGCGCAGCCCCCGAGTGCGTCGGGTGCGGCCTAGGTTTGACTTAGACCTGTGCGGCGCAGCCCCCGAGTGCTTCGGGTGGCGGCCAAGGATTTTGCGAGTGACCTGTATGGCGCAGCCCCCGAGTGCGTCGGGTGACGGCCTAGGCTTGACTTAGACCTGTGCGGCGCAGCCCCGAGTGCTTCGGGTGGCGGCCTAGGTTTTTGAGTTGAACCTGTATGGCGCAGCCCCCGAGTGCGTCGGGTGACGGCCTAGGTTTATGTTGCTTTTTGACTAAAAAAGTAAAGGGGAGAGCTTGTTCCACAAATCACTTCATTGATTTTTGCGAGCAGGCCGCCTCATTAAAACCCTTCCAGTCCCCTCAGGTACCCTGGTAAGGGAAAGAGTGCGTCTGGAACCTGCCGCTTCTTGAGATAGTACACTTTGTTACAAGGGGGAGTCGATTAGGCGTAGAAGCGGCGCAGTTGCGCCACGTTCCACGGGTTGCTGCAGACTGTCCCTGTCTTCGAGTCCTTCAGGCGGTAAGCTCCGCCGCCAATTGCCTCTGTCACGATGTATGGACCTTCCCACGGGGAGGCTAGTTTGTGCACCTTCTTCTGTTTGAGGCGGAGGACAAGGTCTCCGGGGACGAACGCTCTGGGCCGCAGTCGCCGTCCGTGATAGTTGCGTAAGTCTTGCTGATATACGGCTGTGCGGGTAAGGGCGATGTCGCGTGCTTCGTCCAGGGTATCCATGTCGTCCTCGAGTGCTTCTTCTGCCTCGGACTCGTCGTAGGCCACCACTCGGGGTGCATCGAACTTGATGTCGCATGGCATGACTGCTTCTGCGCCGTAGACCATGAAGAATGGCGTGTACTGAGTGGATCTGTTTGGCGTAGTGCGCAGGCTCCACAGCACAGACGGCAGCTCCTCAACCCAGGCGCCTGCGGCGCGCTTCAATGGTACTCGCAGGCGCTTCTTGATGCCCTTGCAGACTAAACCATTGGACTTTTCGACTTGCCCGTTGGACTGCGGGTGCGAGACAGATGCGTAGTTGAGTTTGATGCCTTGCTCGGAGCAGAAGTCCTTGAACTCTTCGGCTGTGAAGTTCGTGCCGTTGTCGGTGATGATGCTGTGTGGCACTCCGAACCTGAAGATGATCGACCTGATGAAGTTAACTGCCGAGGAGGCAGTCGAACTTGTGATAGGCACGGCTTCGATCCACTTCGTGAACTTGTCGACTGCCACCAGGAGATGCGTGTGTCCTCCTGGCGAGGACTTCTTGAGTGGACCCACCATGTCGAGCCCCCATTGAGCGAAGGGCCAGGCAAGTGGGATGGTCTTTAGTGCTGAAGCTGGTGCGTGCGGCTTGTTGGCGAACTCCTGGCAGCCGAGACATTTCCTCACGAGTTCTTCTGCGTCTTGCATTGCGGTGGGCCAGTAGAATCCGGCTCGTAAAGCTTTGGCCACTAAGGCTCGACTGCTGGCGTGGTGCCCGCAGATGCCAGCGTGGATCTCGAGTAAGATGGCTTGACCGTCGACTGGGTCGACGCACCTTTGGAGTACTCCTGAGATGCTTCGCTTGTATAGCTCCCCCTTGATGATGGTGAAGCCTTTCGAACGGCGAATAATGCGCTTGGCTTCGACTGAGTTGACTGGCAGTCTCTGGTGCAGCATGTACGCCAGATATGGGCTCGTCCAGGTGGGCTCGATGAGCAGAACCTCCATTGGCTCCTTCTCTTTGCCTGGCGGGTCGGCGGTGCTCGTTGATGGTGTGGAGGATCCGGGCGTGGGTCGAAGTTTGACAGACCGCTGCGTGATGCGCTCAAGGAAGACGCCGGGTGGCACCTGCGCCTTGTCTGAGCCCAGGTTGGCGAGGGCGTCGGCTTCCTCGTTGCTTTCGCGGCCGATGTGCCGCAACTCGCAGCCGTCGAAGGTGCCCTCCAGCTGGTTGTACAGGTCTCTGTAGGCGATCATGTTGTCGGCGATGGCGTCACAGGCCTTCATGGTTTGCTGCACGACGAGGTAGGAGTCGCCGTAGATCATGAGGTGAGTGGCGCCGCAGTTCTTGGCCATTCGCATGCCATGGATTAGGGCTTCGTACTCAGCCTCGTTGTTGGAGGGTGTTGGGAAGTCCATCTGTAGCACGTACTTCAGCTTGTCGCCTTTGGGGGAGATGAGGATGACTCCTGCCCCGGCTGATCTGAACTTTTTGGAGCCGTCGAAGTACATTGTCCATGCGTTGGACAGGTCGGGGACATCTGGCAGCTGGGCTTCTATCCACTCGGTGGTGAATTCTGGGAGCACTTGGGCCTTGATTGACTTCGGGTGAGCGTATTTCAGCCCCCAGGGTCCTAGCTCGACGACCCACTTAGCGACTCGTCCTGTCGCGCATTGGTTGGTCAGGATGTCGGAGAGCCCGGAGGAGCTTACCACCGTGATCGGGTGCTCGGAGAAGTAATGGATTACTTTCCTTGAAGTCATGAAAACTCCGTAGGCCAGCTTCTGGTAGTGCGGGTAGCGCTGCTTGGACAGGGTCAACACCTCGCTAAGGTAGTAGACGGGTCGCTGAACAGGGTAACTGTGTCCTTCTTCTTCTCGTTCGACTACGAGTACCGTGCTGACCACCCTGTTTGTGGCTGACACGTAGAGGTATAGCGGCTCGTTCTCCAGTGGAGCCACCAGTACTGGGGAAGTCGTGAGTGTTTTCTTGAGTTGGTCGAACGCGACTTGCGCTTCTTCTGTCCACTCGAACTTGTCTGTCTTTTTCATCAGTTGGTAGAAAGGCAGGGCCTTTTCTCCCAACTTACTTATGAACCGGCTGAGAGCTGCGACTCGGCCGGCTAGGCGTTGCACCTCGTGAAGCTTGGTCGGTGCTGGCATTGCGAGTATGTTTTGCACCTTCTCAGGGTTGGCTTCGATTCCTCTTGCAGAGACGAGGTACCCAAGCAGTTCTCCGGCTGGCACGCCGAAGACACACTTGTCTGGGTTCAGCTTGATCTGATACTCGTCGAGGGCGGCGAAGACCTTGCGGAGGTCGGCGATGAGGGTGTCCTCCTTGCGGGTGGTGACGACGATGTCGTCGACGTAGACTTGGACGATCTGCCCGATGAGCCCTTTGAGGCATGCTTGCATTGTGCGCTGGTACGTGGCACCAGCGTTCTTCAACCCGAAGGGCATCGTCTGGTAGCAGAAAACGCCGTCGGGTGTGATGAATGCTGTCTTCTCCTCATCGTCGACGTTCAGTCTGATCTGCTGGTAACCTGAGTAGGCGTCCAGGAAGGACAGGCGTTCGCAGCCTGCAGTCGAGTCGATGATCTGATCTATCCGCGGGAGCGGGAAATGGTCCTTGGGGCAGCATTTGTTGAGGGCGGTGAAGTCGACGCACATGCGGAGTTTCTTCGTCTTCTTCTTCTCCACTAGGACGGGTTGGCGACCCAGTCCGAGTCCTTGATCTCTCGGATGAACTTGGCATTCAGCAGTCGATCGATTTCTCTGCTGATTTCGTCTCGCTTGGGCCCGGAAAAGCGTCGCATGGCCTGTTTGACGGGTCTGGCGTCCTTGTGGACCTTTAAGGAGTGCTCGGCGAGGTTCCTGGGTATTCCTGGCATGTCAGAGGGTTGCCATGCGAAGATTCTCCAGTTCTCACGTAGAAACTCGACGAGCGCGCCTTCCTATGCGGGAGTCAGACTCGACGATACTTTGACCGTCTTGCTGGCGTCAGTCGGGTGGACCTGATGGGTCGTTGTGTCGTCAGCCGCGTTGAAGGCAGCGTCCTTGGCTGGTTTCTTGCGGGCTGGGAAGATGGTCTTGTCGTTGTCGACTGCCATTGCCTCGAAGTGCTCTTCGACTCCGAAGAATTCGGAGATCTTGCTGAACTCGCGGTCGCAGCTGTTGGAGCGGTCGAAGTCGCCGTGCACCGTGATGACGCCCTTGGGTCCAGGCATCTTGAGCATGAGGTAGGCGTAGTGAGGTACCGCCATGAATCTGGCGAAGGTTGGGCGCCCGAGTATCGCGTGGTACTGCGACTTCCAGTCGACTACCTCGAAGTCGATCGACTCCCTCTTGAAGTTTTCGGGTGTGCCGAAGATGACGTCGAGTGTGATCGTTCCCATGGGCGTGACTGCTTGCCCTGGTACTATGCCATGGAAGGTGGTCTCTGATGCCGCCAAGTCCGTCGTTGGTCTGTTTATCCTTCTGAGGGTGTCGGCAAAGATGATGTTAATGCCACTGCCTCCATCCATGAACACCTTTTTCAGGGTGTAATCTCCGATCAGAGCTTCGACTACCAGAGCGGCGTGCCCGGGTCGTGGTACTGCAGGCGGGTGATCTGCTCTGGAGAAAGTGATTGGTGTCTCTGACCCTCTCAGGTAGTCGGGTACTGGGTGGACAGGTGATGGCTTGGAAAACCTGGCGAGTGATAATCTTCTGGTCCTGTTTGAGGGGCGCCCCTTCTGTATCATGTTGAGTTGTCCGCGTGCCGCTGGATATGCGTCCTGGATCACTGGGGGCATCTTGCTGGCTGTTGCTGCTGCTGCAGAAAGGCTCCCGCCGCCTGTGCTGGATTAGCGACTGCGGGTGCGGGTGCTGCCTGGATGGCCAGCTGCGCGGCTGGCTGCGCTGCGGGTGCTGGAGTGACTATCTTCTGCATGGCTTCGTATATTTTGCGTGCCTTTCGACAGTCCTTCAACAGGTGGTTGGATCCCCACTTGCCCGTTTCCGGGTTCCTGAACATGTGGTGCCTGCAGGGTTGTTCCAGCTCTTCCTGGGCTTAGAGTGCGTTTCTGCCACTCGCGTTTATGGCCTCCGTCGCTGCGGTAGCTGCTGCCGCCGCTTCGGTTGTACTGCCCCTGGCTGTATTGGCGACTCTGGTCACCGCCGCTTCGACTGTACTGTGCATGGCTGTATTGGCGACTGCTGTCGCGCGCTTCATCCTCACGGGGGGTTTGGAATCCCGCCGCTACTAGCTCGATTGAGTCGTTGCCGTTGTAACGCGGCTTCTTCTTGTGGCGCCCTTCTCGCCAGTTGCTTGGTCCGGCTTCGTCCTTGGAGAGTAATGTGAACTATTGCGGACCGAGTCCTCTCCGTCTGCCCACTGGTTTGCTATCTTCATGACCTCGATCATGTTTTTCGGCCGGAGCCTACCAAACTCCTCGCGGAGGTCGCGGCGGGAGACGCCGTGCATGAAGGCATCCATCACTCGGTCCTCCGAGGCGGTCTCCATGGTGTTGCGGAGCAAGGTCCAACGCTGGATGTATGACCGGAGCGGCTCGTCTCGTCCTTGCTTGCATGCTTGTAGCTCGACGAACGTCGTCGGTCTCGAGTACGTCCCCAGGAAGGATTTAACGAAGGCTTCCGCGAACTCGTCCCACGTCCTGAAGGCGTTCTTGGGTTGAGTGTTGAGCCACCCACGTGCAGAGCCCGTGAGCATCAGCTGGATGTACTGCATGGCCGTAGTCGAAGTACCGCCCTGGCAGCTGCAGGCTATGAGGTAGTCTTCTAGCCAGAGTCTCGGGTCCTGCTTCCCGTCGTACTTGACTGCTTCTGCCGTGAGCTTGAAGCCCTTGGGCATTCTTGTGTCGCGTATGTTGAAGCTGAAGCATGCGGCGCCGCACGGCTCGTAGTCGCCGTCGTTGCGGTCGTAGTCGAGTTGGACGTGCTGGTCGGCCGCTGGTGCGGCTGCGGTCTACCGTCCTTTGTGTGATGACGTTGCGGAGGTCTTCACCTGGCTGCGGTTGTCGCAGTTGTCTTGTCGCCGGGGCTGCGAGTGCTGCGGGCTCGTGGTCGCGGCGATCTCGATCTTCACGCGCTTTTTCTGTCGGCGCCTTGTTTACCAGTGCGTCTTCGAGTGCCTTGATAGACATGATCTGCTGCTTGTGGAGGAGAGCGCGCGAGTCGCCCTCAGGCGGCTGTGTCAGCCGCAGGTATGTTTCGACTGCCATGAGTGCGGCTCCGGGTGTCTTGGGGACGGGTATTCCGTCTGCGTCTTCTATGTATGATGACTCGAGGTTGCGGGTGACTCTAGCGCGGTCGACCTCCGTCATCAGGGGCACGCGGGCTCTGTGGCGCCTTGCTCCTTGCGAGACCTCTGTTGAGGCAGTGAACGAGTAAGCGGCCCTCCTGGCGCTCGACGCGTCGGCCTCCTCCTTGCGTCGGAGGAGCTCGGCCTTCTCTGCGCGGAGTCGTTCGCCTTCCTTCCGCAGCAGGTACTGGACCGCCATAAGGTCCTCCCGGGGTGCATCCGGTGGGGGGTATGTGCCGTCCTCGACGTGCTTCAGGGCTTTGATTGCCATGTCGCGGGTGATGGTGAGTCGCGTCACCTGGTCCGGCATGACCACCTCCAGTGGGTATGCGGGTTCGTCGTCGTTGCCCTGCGGCCTCTGGCCGATCATGAAGACTTGCGCGGGGTAGATCTGGGCAGTGGGACGGGTGCTGCCACTGCTGCTTCCTTCGTCCGAGCCGTGCTCGGAGCTGAAAATGGGTGCGACGTGGTGGACACCACAGTCGCCGCCGAGGCTCCTTCCCTGGAGTTTCGCGACCTTCGCCGCGGACGTGAGGAGTGATGTCGCTGTCGTCGACGTGGGCGCGATTGGCTTGTTGACGATCTTGCGAGTCGATGGAGACGAGTGGCGTGGATGAGAACGGCGCGACCTTCGTTGCGCGCGAAGGCGTGGTCGACGTAGTCGAAGTTGATGCAGATCTTGGCCTTGCCAGCGACGCGATCGAGGTAGTCGAAGTAGACTCGATCCGCGCGGTGGTCGACGAGGTGGTCGACGTAGTCGTAGCAGATGCGATCTCCGTGGTAGCCGGAGACGCTGATGGCGCGGCCGCGTTGGGCGCGATCTCTGCCGCGCAGCGGAGGCGGTCGGAGTAGTCGAGGCGGACGCGATCTTCTCAGCAGTCGAAGATGCTGTCGCCGCAGTCGCAGCAGATGCGATCTCCGCAGCAGGTGGGGGCGTGGTTGGCGCAGCCGCGGCAGATGCGGGTGCCACCACCGCAGGCGGTGCGATCGCCGTGGATCTGAGTACTCCACAGCTGTCTACGAAGTAGTGCATGGTACCGAAGGTGAGGCACATACCTACGTGCAGATCGGCGTACACCGAGCGGTGGGCCGGCGGGTGGGGAAGGTGTACTCGAAGGAGCCGAAGCAGATTGGCTCCTTGGTGATGCAGACGTCGGTCTTCAAAGTTTGGAGCCGGTGCGACCATGGTTCCAGCGCTCGTTCTTTCCCACAGACGGCGCCAATTGACGAGGTGTGGACTCGGCAAATCCCTGGGTTGTACCCCGGGTTGATTGGGGGAGAGAGATGAGCGCTGGTGATCACGACGGCTGACAAGCAAGGCGTTTACCCAGGTTCAGGCTCCCGGAGGATAACACCCTACTTCCTGCTTGTCTGGTTATTGATGGTGAGTTGTGGCTACAATGGCGAGATGGCAATCTCGCTAGGGTTTGTGTGGCGGCTATGAGCGTACCCTAGACGAAGGACCCTCCTAGCCTTTATATGGTAGGCTAGGTCTCAGGTGAACGGTGCTGATGGCACTTACAAGATAGGTATGAACCTCATGACCTAGTCAACTAACTTGGGCCGCAGGTGTCCTTGCTGGGCTTTCCTTGGGCTTTTATAGTCTGGCGTGACCCAGGTACCTTCGCCGTGGGATAGTCGAAGGGT